>JABWTJ010000152.1:1711964-1950728 GCA_016801875.1 Solanum sitiens
GGAGAATGAGGACCTACCACTTGGATGGTAAGAGATCCAAGTCTTCCTTTCCAGCAATTCGGAGCAAGTTCAACGACCCGAACCTAAAATGTTTGGGAAAAAGGGAAAGAAATGGGGTTAGTACTCCACATGTACTAAGTATGGAACCATATATACAATTACCAATCAAATAAAGTTAGAAAAGGACATTTAAGAAGAATCATTATAAAACATGTATACGAGTGAAGCATAGCAAAGCAAAGCATACTAACTATACCCTTCATAAAGTCACAAGTGCAATGATCAAGTAAATTCCCATGACTCTTACTTAATCAAGTAATCTATCAAGACTACAATTAGCAATTATCCTTACTTAGCATACTCTCCCATTTCATGAAAACATTCTTCTTCAACCAAAAGCAACAACCTTATACTCATAAGCATTTTATTCAATGTACAAAGTCATTTACATTATATCACTACTTTACACACATAATATTGACCTCTCAGAGCTCCTATCAAGGCAAACTAGTGCAAGGCGTAGGTAGAGTCTCATACCCCTACCTAAGTTATAGCCAAACCCTTCAAGTTACTTCGATTAGTCTATATCTTATTCATTCATTTTAGTTTAGGGAAACCTTGCCTTAACTGACATAGACCACATGAGCTAATGTGGAATATGGTGTCATGAAACCTTACACCGATGGAAGGTGGTCTACGGGCCAAGGTAGAACCTAACGTAAACGTAGCTATCTAGGTGGATCCACTAGCTAGTATCCTATGGTGGCAACATAGTTGATGGAGCTTGGGGAAAAGAACCATGGACATATCGACTCTACACCCTATTTGGGTCATGAGGCTATCCACCCCGTGAGGACCGTAGTGAACCCTACCTTTCCTTATATAAGAAAGTGTCACTCCCTCACATACAAGCTCACTCGGTGCTAAGCTAGGTCCCTTTATTCAAAAGCCTTTACTGTTATGATAATCATAAATATACATAGCAATATATATATATCATAGCGATTAGACCTCATATTCATTCGTTTATCATAGCTCAATAAGAATTGCATGAGAAATAATCCTTTCATAACAACTCAAATAGGTGAAGTTAGCCCATGCACATCTCATCACAATAGGGCACATCTTTACATAAAAACTTCCCTATATCATGTACTCCTGGGAAACCTCACAACCAACCCAAGCATTTCAATTCAATCATCATACCAACCTATCACCTTAAGCAAGGTATACTTCAACACAACCTTATCACTTGATGACAAATAATTCACAATTTGAAGTAAGGATTAGGATAATCAAGACTTACCAATACTTCTCCATAGTTCACCAATAAGGGCCTTACCATCAACCCATTGATCAACCCCAATTTGGGTCATCATACCAATGTAATTCAATAATCAACATGAGAACTAATTTAAGAGAAGCACTATACCACAATGCAAAACTAACTCAAAGCTTGGTAGCATGATATCAAAGTCTATCTTCTTACCCTAGATTCAATACTCAAGAAATAGGCATGAAGAATTTCCATTCATTATAATATACTCATCATTAATGCAATAACAACCATTAAAGATGATTTAAATAATAATCAGATCAATTACATCAATCCAACCCAAATTCATATCAATCTCATACCTAGGGTTAAGGGTTAGGAGTCATCACCCACAATCTAGATCAAACTACATCAATTCATCATAATCAAGTTGCAATACATGATAATCTATTCATTGTAACCCAAAGAATACATAAACAACTCAATTCATATACTCAAATTCGAAAATGGATGAAACCCATATGAAACTCAACTTTTGGAAAACCTTTGAAGGAGCCCTTTGAGGAAAGAATCTGAAAGGTGAATTAGATCCCATACCTTAAGGTTTGATGACATTTTGATGGTGATTTCGTGCTAAAACCAGCCCCCAATGATCTTCCCAAGCTATTCTCCAATGGAGTCTTCCAATAGAGAGAGAAAGTAGAGAGAAGGAAGAGAGTTTTGTTTTGAGAATAATAATTAGGCTAATGAGGGTTGGGGTATTTATAGTGGGGTCTTAAGTCACTTAATAAGTATTCCCTTAATCCCCTAATTACCCCTAAGGCACTTAATAAAATAACTAACTAAAACTTAAATCCCTGAAAACACTACAGGCCCTCCCCGACGGCTCCCCGACGATGGGTCATCGTGGGCGTGACGGACAGGACCCCTCCGTCCTACACGTCTGTTGCACTAGTCGGAGACTGTGCAGGCGGAGGATTTCTTCCCATCAGCTAAGGCTGGCACGACGGTGGCCTCGACGCCCCGTCGCGCCTGTGATGCCCCGTCATGGGGTCCGTCGTGGCCTACTGTCTCAAGGGTCCTCCTCGAGGGCCCTTAGTCGATCCTCGAGGAGTCGTACCCTGACGTTTCCAACATGAAATCATCCCACACTATGTGTTACACCTATTGTTACAAGCTTTTACTAAATTCCGACTCTTTAACTTGGTTAAACTAAAAGGACACTCTAGCCCTCTTATGAACCAACTTATCGAACGTTATGAACGTTTTGGTTCCAAAACACTTCAACGAATCCATATACGCCTAATTTGGCTAGTAACAATGGTGTAGACCTTTAGGAGCCTATTTAAGTCTTATAACATGACTTTGGGATTTTGAGATGTTACAGAAATGTCTTTAAGACTAAATTAATAATCATAGCTTAGTATAGTCCATTGCAGACTAACCCCTTGTATATCATAATCATTAGCACATTTGGAATTGCATGAGAATGTCATTTCATGGCAACCCTTCAATTGTGAGATTAACACCATCATCATCATATCATAATAAGACACATAATTGATTCACAATAAACTATATATCATCATACCTTAATCATAATCTTACAATTCGCGTAGTAAATACATTTCAGTTACATTCATCATACCATAACCTACTAAATCTAATCACATGTAATACTTTGATTGAATACCATCATGAAGTACTAGACATCACAATTTAAGTAAAGGATTGAAGATCATAAGGTCTTACCAATTAACCTTTATAACCCTCCTTCAATGGTATTACCATCAACAAACCATATTCACCCATCAATAAGTGTCATAACATTGGATAATAGTAATAAACAGAAGAACTAAGTCAATCGTATCATCACTAACCAATTAAACATTAATTCATAACCTAGGGTTAGGGCAAAAGGGTTTATCATGAATTTCTAAAGAAATAGATCCATTCCAAACAATACGCGACCCTATACAGTCAATGAATGAATTAGAATAGTTAAAACAAGTCTAACAATCAATACAGTCATCAACACCCATCATTTCATAAGCAAGATCCAAGATTCAGAGAAATTGGTGAAAAGACATGAATCAATCGAAATACCCACTAATCAACATTAATTACTTAACAATCTACACTTAATTAACAATAGGTAATCATAATTTGTCATAATTAATCATCAATTTCATGTTTAGAACAAAAATCATTTGTAGAAGAAAACCCTAAGAATTGGGTGATTTAGAAATCAACTTTGAAAGGACCTCTTGGGGAAAGGAATCCGAAGAGTGAAGAACCTATACCTTAATGATGCTTTATCCACAAGAATTGAGCAAGAACCTTAGAGACTTTGTCTTCTTTTTCAAGCTTCCTTTTTCTTCCAATGGAGGTTGAATAGAGATAGAAAGTAGAGAGAGGTGATATATTTTGGGTTATGATTTGAGTGAGTGAATGTGAGGTAAAACTGATTTAAAATCAATAAATAAGCCTTCCACAAATTACACAAAAGACCCCTCACTTATGTTAAACCTTTAGTGAAGTCAAACTTGGATTCTAAATTTCAGATTTTCATCGAGAAACAAGTCCGCGTCGCGGAGCTTCTACTACAAGTTTTCCTAAAATAATTTTTGAACCAGAAGAGTCCTCTACGTGTCCATGTCATAGACCAAGAGTTTGTGTAATACTCCAAAAGAATAAAGCCTAATCTGGAGCCTAAAATGAATGTCTAAGGGTTGTAACACTATTTTAAGGTAAAAAATAATGTATTTAAGTCATTTAGGAAGTTTTAGGATCAAAGCATCAAGAAACGCCATGACGTTCAAAAACTAGTTCATGAGGTGCTAGTGTTCCTTAGCCTATTTTACTAGGTTTAGGAGTCGGAATTCGATGGAATTTTTTAGTAAGGTGTCTAATATGTATTCGAGTTGGTTTATAGTCGAAACTTCCGGGTAAGACTCCCCAAGGACCAACCAAAGGGTCCTTGAGGATGACCTTTCCATGTTGGCTAAAAAGTTGTCATTGACAGTGTCAATGAACGTGGGCCAACGACGGGGCGTGGTCCAATCGATGGGAATTTGATGGACCCCGTAGTGGGAAACTTAGCCATTTTGGACCAGTCTCTGACTTCATCGACGGATGTACAGGATGGTGGGGGTCAAGGGTTTAGGTTGACCTACGGATCGTCGATCGAGGTTTTGTAGGTCATGCATGTTATTTCACTGTTATGTTTAAGGAATTCATTTAGTTATTTAGTTTAGTTAGGAGGTTAATTATGGATTAGGGTGTGGTTAATTAAGTTAGTTAGGTCACTATATAAATTACCCTAAGCCTAAACCGAACTTAAAACTTCCACAAATCAAAAACCCAAATTGCGCTTCCTTCTCTCTTCTTTCTCTCTTCCAATGAAACTCCATAGAAGACCAATTAAAGAAAGGATCTAGGGCATCAATAAGATTACTTTTCTCCATCATTATTCATCAATTAACAATGTATTAGATCATTTCACCTTTGGGATTCTTTCCCCAAAGGGTTCTTCCAAAATTGGTTTTCAAAAAGATGATTCCATATGGGTTTCTTCCAAAGACGAGTTTGATCTTCTAAACTGTTTTGTTTCTGATTTATTTAGGTGAGTATGATTAGATTATGATGTATTAATATTCAAATATGCTAGTTCTTGATGAATTAACCTAGTTTGTGAAGTAGATCATGAATTTGAACCAAATCCCTAACCCTAGGTTATGAACTAGTGATGAATTGATGTGTAGTGATTCAATTGAATTCATTGTTGTATTGATTACTATTGTGTGATGATATTATATGCATTTTTGGATTGAATTGGATGGTTGATGGTAAAACCTTGGATGATAGCTTGTGAAGGAGATTGGATAAGTCTTGTGATCTCAAACGTTTACTTCAATTATGATTACTTGTGTTGAGTGATGAAGTTATATTGAAGTATATATTATGATAAGATTGATTAGGGTTGGTATTATGTTGAAATGAAATATGTTGATATATTGTTTGTGAGTTGTTGGATATGGTGTAATGATATAAGGTTGGTGATGACTTGCCTATGTGCCTTATTATTATATGGTGATGTAAATGTGCTAACCTCACATGTGTAAATTGAATTGAAACTGCAATACTCATGCAATTCTCTTTGAGCTATGACTATTACTATATAAGGGGTATACCGTATGACCTAAAACTAAGTTATGATTGTTAATGTAAGACATTTAAAAAGGCACTCTAGCTTATCATCGAGTGAACTAGAGTGAGGAGTGTCCCTTCCCATATAGGGAAGGTAGTTCAATAATTTACTCATGAGATTAGAGACTATAATGCATGTAGCATAAAGAGGGTCCCAAATACATCTCTTAGTTCTTGAACTATGTTGCCCCCATAGGAATACTAGCTAGTGGATTCACATAGATGCTATTTTCATGTTTTGGTACTAATTTGGCAAGTTTTCCACCTTTTTTCAGTCTAGGGTTCCATGACACCGGATTCCACATTAGCTCACACGGACTTCTTTCTGCCATGTGTATTTTGGCTGCTGCTTTGGCAGCTTGCCAAGACAAGTTTGGGGTCCTTTTGTGGACCCATAAGGTGACCCTTGGCCGGTCATACCTAGACATTTTTACCCTATATACATGGTTTTACCTATTTAAAGTCACTTTGTAAGTTTTAGACCTCATACAATACCTCAAAACCTTAACGAAACCTAAGGACGTTTCACTAGTTAAATTAGACTAACTTCAGGACGTCTTGGACGTTATTTTATGTCTTGACCCTAAAACTTCCTAAATGGTTTATTAAAATTATTTAAGGTCTTATTACAGTGTTTATAACATTAGACAAACATGTGAGATTCTAGATTAGATCTGGGACTTTCGGAGTGTTGCATTATCCCCCCCTTAGGAACATTCGTCCCCGAATGACACTAAAATCTTTTGAAGGGAAAGGATAGACTCAATACTAGCATCCCAACCAACAACATACATAATCAACATGAGTTACAACTCAATCATGGAATTTACACATAGCAATTCAAAACTTCAATTACTACACATAATAGCTCAAAATCACAACATGAGGAATTTCCTTCTCACAACAACATGAGCTCAACATATCAGCAAAGAGTCAATTATGAAAAAACTCAACCTATCAATATGCTCAATATCATTTCCTAAAGGCAACAATATACCAAGTACACAATAAGTGCAAATCAAAAGAAAGAGCATTTTCAAATAATTTTCATTCTTGGGCATGCTTTTTACCTGTAACAATGCATATATTTCTATATTTTCGCCAAAAATCAACGCAACTTCAAATAAAATCATTAGTTTCACTATTAATAGGAACAACTAACCTTAGTTATCAAATATATGAGTGTAACGGGACTTCATGTTGGCCTCGGCCTCCCATGTTGCACCCTCAACTTTGTGGTTCCTCCATAGGACTTTTACGGAGGCCACCTCTTCATTCCTCAATTTCTTCACTTGACGATCAAGGATGTCAGTCGGAACCTCCTCATAGGAGAGGTTCTCATCCACACCTAGACCTTCAATAGGAAGGAAAAACTCGGGATCACAGATACACTTCTTAAGCATGGAGACATGGAACACTGGATGAATAGAAGTCAATTAACTAGGTAACCTCAACTCATATGCAACCTTACCAACCCTTTGGAAAATTTCATATGGACCCACATAACGAGGACTCAACTTCCCTTTCTTCCCAAATCCCACCACCCCTTTCTTAGGTGAAATTTTTAGATACAACTTATCACCTTCTTCAAATTCTAAGTCCCTCCTCCTATTGTCGGCATAAGACTTTTGCCGGCTATAGGCTGTTTTAAATTGGTTTCTTATCAAATGAAATTTCTCCACAGTTTTATAAATCAATATGTGACCAAAATGAAGACTCGCCAATTTCAAATCATCCAATCATAAATCTACATCTATAACCATAAAAGCCCTCGAAATGAACCATAGATATATATGAATGGTAACTGTTATTATAAGAGAATTCAACCAAAGGCAAATGTTTATCCCAATTTTCCTTGAAATCATTTATACAAGTTCTAAGAATATCCTCAAGGGTTTGAATAGTGCGCTCTACTTGAGCATCCATTTGGGGATGAAAAATGGTGTTTCGTTTCACCTTCGTACCCAACCATTTTGGAACGACATCCAAAACCTAGATGTTAATTGCGCACCCCTATCCGATGTAAGAACCCCCAAAATGAGTTAGTGTGTTGAGATCCTAACATGCTTTTATTAAGGTTATAAGGTCCTAAAATGGATTATTATATGGTATTGATGCAGTGTGTAAAGTTTGAACTGATTTTGAAGTCAAACGTCAAGGGACGACCAAGACGTTCGATGACTAGTCACCTATGTGCCTCATGTATCTATATGTGCTTATATTTGTGTGTCATGAGCTTATTAATTCTTAAAAAGAATAAAAGTTATGATTATAGGCAGTATATTGAGTTTCATGAAGTTTGAAGGTCAAACATCCAAGAACGTCTATGACGCTTGAAAGTTAGCCCTTGAGACACTCATGTGTGTCTTGATGGGGTCTAGCATGTTTGGAGGTGTTTTACGTGTTCATTTTGGGTGAAACATGCATGGAATATCCTTGACTTGTCAATGTGAATATTTCCATTGTAAACGCCTGGGTACGACTTCCCAATGGCCCCGTAAAAGGGCCCACAAGAAATACCCAAGGCTTGTCAAGATACTTCCTTGGAAGTGTCAATCGACTAAGCAAAACGATGCCCAATTACTTGAACAACGGCCCGTTGGTGAGGTGTCATCGATGGAATATTAGCCTGGGCAAGGCTCAACAAAAGAACAGCCTAAGGTTCAATCGATTAAAGCCACAGACGGCCCATTGATGGACCTACTGGTCATCGATGGTGATCCGACAATGCAGCTTTATGCCACTGCCTAGCGACTGTTTCATTAATGGGGTGAATGGGAAATTGACCCCACGTCCTAACCTGACCCTAATAGGTTTATTTGGCAATTTTTGGGTGTATATAAGTGAACAAAAACGTGATCAACCCATTCCTAATCCCTTCTACACAAATTAGACTTTCATTCCAAAAATATTCTCCCTAGAAACCTCCATTGTTGGTGAAGCTCAAGAACAACTTGGAGCTTGTATTTCTATGGAACCTTTATCAAGATTTAGAGGTTTTCTTACACATTAAGGTATGGTGATCATTCATATCTAGTTATCCTTCCATCTAGAGAGTTAATCTCAAAGTTTCAAAAGAGATTTCATGATCAAACTTCTTCTTCTTCAATCTAGCCATGGGTTCTTTCTACAAACGTTTTTAATGGCTTAAGCATGATGAATGATGTTAATGTATTGGTTTTAACATGATTTTAGTCCAATTTGCATTATTAACCCATGTCCCTTCACAAAATCGATTTAGCCCTTGCATGGGCATTGTGATCATGGCTTGTTATTAGTAGATTTGTGATTCTCTTACGTTGAATTTGTTATATCTATTGTTATTTATGTTAATTGATTATGAATTGATGATGAAGGATCCATGTGGATGAATGTATGAAGATATGAACATGCCTAGCCTAGTTCTCAATGTGATCACCGTAACATTGGTTCTTAATTGTATAAAAGTGGATTTCGAGTATGTTGAGATTCTTGTAGCTACTTCCTAAAGATAATATTATGATTGAATTGTAAGTATAAATCGTGTATGATAAAGGTGAAGAAGGATTGATATGAGTTGATCTAAGTTCTTCTAGTCTCTCTATTGATAGTACTATGTATGAGGTGTGATCTCGATTTTAGGTTAGATGAAGCGTGATTGCTTTGAGTAATTATCTATTTAGCTACTGCCTAACATGTACATTATTTTTAAAAATATGATTGATGATCAAGGCTTTAGGTAATCAATTGCATTGCCTACTTCCTGTATTCTCTATTGAATTGATAGTTTTATGCCTATGTTGGAATCTTGATCTTGTAGGGATTTAAGCATAATTTCTCTATGTTATGTGAATATATAGATACTGACCTATATTGATCATATTAATTAAATATGACTTATAATCCATGCAAGTGAAATTGTTTAATGGTCTATGTCCTTCTACTTTCTAGTATGATTAATGTGTTGTACTAGTTGTAGCATGATGTTGGAGTAGCTTATACATGACTTTATTTATGATTATGGTACTTTATCTACTTCCTTGTATTCGATTTTTTGATGAAAGAGTAGAAACGGTCAATGATGAACAAATGATGAAGGATTGGTAAGAATTGCTCTACTCTTCTATTTCTCTACTTTAAATATTTTGGTAGTTGATGAAGCTTTGTATGGCATTGTGTGGTATGGTCCACTTATGGTGGAGGTGTTTACTGTATTGTCATTATATATGTGTTGACCATGGACTTGAAGGCAAATTGATGAATATATAAATTAGTGGTTACGATCATTACCTTATGTGTAAATTGTGCCTAGTCTTCTACTTTAGTTGTGAAGCTAGGTTATGTTACTCTTGTTATAATCATGTAAATGGTTATGTAAGATCATGTGTAGGTGCTGCCATTAAAAAATTATTAAGGATTGATGACCCCTACCCATGTACCCCTATGTAAATGTTTGAATAGCTAATGTTAGGAGTCTTAAAGTATAATATGAAATTAGCTTGCCTCCTATGCTAAATTGTGTTGTGTGGTCTATGCGTGAAAGTGTATTATGGTCTGAGAGGGTGGCTGCCTCAATGTGTTGTTGATAGCCATTATCTGATCATATTTACCAATGTACATGTCACATCTGGGGAGCACCCCCCAGAAGTAACATGGCGTACTTGACCTCTCAGAGGTCTTATGCAAGCCTATAGTAATTATTCATCACATTGTCATAGTAAATTTAGCGGAAATTATAAAACTTTTCATAGAACATCATATGCTACAAACTTTAGTTCATTTATATATAAAACATAAGTTATAATACATATTTAGACTAAGTTTCTTAGCCATATTAGACTCAACAACGTTAGATTACATTAGCGACACGACCCTTAAGACATAAAACATAAGTACAAATTTATACACTTTACAGTAAAGACTTAACATAGGAATCCTTTTACTTAAGGATTCCTTTCCTTGAGCTTGGGAATCACATATAAAGCTCCTCAATAATATAGGAATCCTTTAAGCATCCATAGCCTACACTTTGTGTAAAAAAGTAGAGAAGAATAGAGTTAGTACAAGAATACACTAAGTATGACAACCATGAAAAAACATGCAAAAATAGAAGGTGTTCCTACCTAGCCAAGGTAGAACATTAACATAAATCCTATCATCCTATGTGAATTCACTTTGCTAGATTTTTTGTTGCAAGCATAGTTTATGGAACTTGAAGTACATCATGGAAACATCTCTCTACACCCATTTTGGGTTATGAGACTATCCACCCCGTGAGGACCGTTAGTAGACCCTTTATCCTTCCATCCTTCAGAAGGTGCCACCCCCTCATATACAACTTCACTCGGTGCTAAGCTAAGTTTCCTTTATTGAAAAAGCCTTTATTAACATTACTTTATAAAACATAGGCTTAGGAGAGTCATCCACTCATATGGTTAACTCAGAGGTTATAGATGAGAGTTCATCAACCTAAATCATGTGAGAAATCCTTTCACATGGACATAGCATATGTATAAGCACTATCTAGTTAAGGATACACTTGAGCACACCTTTCAAGGCTCCTCTATTGGCTAAATCATCATTCATTTGTGTGTGTATGAATATATGTGAGCAAACCTTTCACATAACATATAAAGGTCACACATGTTCATATATCAATGCATAAGTCTATAGGTATAACAATATGAGAATTCCTTTCAGATAAACACACTCACACACTATGCACATTCATACCTCATCATATCATATAATCCATATTCATAACATGCCCATACATTCCTTTTAATGTAAATAGGAACCAAACTTAGGAACTATCCTATCAAGGTACACATGTGCAATGCATAGACAAGGTCCCATACCCTTTGCCACACTATTACACCTATCAAGTCATCCTAGTTAAGGAAACACAGATCATACATTCATAGGCAGAAGCTTAACATGCATAGTAGTAGATACTAGTGAATATGAGAACTACCTTTCATTTAAACACCATGACTTATACTACTTGTAAGCATGCATGGAAAGTGAGGGTGTGTGTACATTGGTCAACATGATCAAATAATGGCTATCAACAACACATTGAAGAAACCACCCTCGTAGACCATATTACACTTTCAAGCTACACTCGTGAGGGTCTATGCTTGAAAGTGTAATATGGTCTACGAAGGTGGCTTCCTCAATGTGTTGTTGACAGCCATTATGTGATCATGTTGACCAATGTACACACACCCTCACTTTCCATGTATGCTTACAAGTAGTATAAGTCATGGTGTCTAAATGAAAGTTAGTTCTCATATTCACTAGTATCTACTACTATGCATGTTAAGCTTATGCCTATGAAAGGATGATCTGTGTTTCCTTATCTAGGATGACTTGATAGGTGTAATAGTGTGGCCAAGGGTATGGGACCTTGTCTATGCATTGCACATGTGTACCTTGATAGGATAGTTCATAAGTTTTGTTTCTATGTACATTAAAAGGAATGTATGGGCATGTTATAAATATGGATTATATGATATGATGATGTATGAATGTGCATAGTGTCTTAGTGTGTTTATATGAAAGGATTTCTCATATTGTTATACCTATAGACTTATGCATTGATGTATGTCCATGTGTGGCATTTATGTGTTATGTGAAAGGTTTGCTCACATATATTCATACACACACACATGAATGATGATCTAGTCAATAGAGGAGCCTTGAATGGTGTGCTCAAGTGTATCATTAACTAGATAGTCATAATA
Organism: Solanum sitiens; assembly: GCA_016801875.1. Lineage (NCBI taxonomy): Eukaryota > Viridiplantae > Streptophyta > Magnoliopsida > Solanales > Solanaceae > Solanum > Solanum sitiens. Next base: position 1,724,175 of record JABWTJ010000152.1, read on the forward strand.
CATATGCTATGTCCATGTGAAATGATTTCTCATATGATTTAGGTTGATGAACTCTCATCTATGACCTATGAGCTAAGAATATGAGGGGATGACTCTCCTAAGCCTAATTTTATAAAGTAAAGTTAATAAATTATTTTAAATAAAGGAAACTCAGCTTAGCACTGAGTGAACTTGTAGATGAGAGGGTGGAACCTTCACAAGGAGGGAAGGCTAAAGGTCCACTAACGGTCCTCATGGGGGATAGCCTCATGATCCAAAATGGGTGTAGAGAGATGTTTCCATGATGGCCCACAAGTTCCATAAACTATGCTTGCCACATAGGATCTAGAAATTGAATTCACTTAGTATGCTAACATGTGTTAATATTCTACCTTGGCTAGGTAGGAACACCTTCCATTGGTGTAAGGCTCTACAACACTAAATTCAATGTTTAGCACCCATGGTCTTAGTGTCGGTTAAGGCTATATTTCCCTAAAGTAAAATGGACAATGGAAGTATAGTAAGGACCCTAAATAGGATAACCTAAGGGTAGTTGCTTAGTGTAGGTGGGGGTATGGGACTTCACCTATGCATTGCACAAGTGGATATTGAGGGAAGTCCTACGAAGGTGTTCTAAGTCATGTGTTTATGCATATGTTTCTTATGCATGACTTTGTAGTATTGGTCCACTTGTTGTGATGAAATGCATAGTATGAGCCTATATGAAGTGGTCTTGATATATATATGTTAAACGTTGTTTTTAATGACTATATGATGAAAGTTTTTGACATGAATGATGTTGTCTTAACTTACTTGTTGATGTATGAATTGGGTGATAAGGCTTGTGGTCTCATGATAGGTATACTAAGTATGTGGGAGGTTATGGGCTTCATATGTACATTGCACTGGTAGATTTAGATATGAATTATGAGTTAGGTCTCATAAGGTTCTATGTGAAGTAAAATAAGTATATGTGCATAGTGACTAAGAGTTTACTGTAAGGTTCTTACGTTTTGACTTAAATGTGTCTATGTGTACTATACTTCTAGGATGCTATGTGATGACTTGTAAGGAATGTATGTATGGTTTTCTTTGTGTCCTTAAGGTGATGCATTGCACCAAGTATCACTAGAGGGTTACTTGGGAGGTTAATGAGTTAAAAGAGGAAGTTTACTGTAAAGAAGCAAATGCTCACTGTTAAGGTAAAATAGCTACTGTAATGTGACTTTAAAATGTCTTAAATTATATATGTGATCTTATATGATATTTGGCCTTCTAATATGTCTATATGAAGTATGTGAATGATATAGATGCTATTGTATAAAGGTTTTATGAAGATTTACTCAAAAAGTCATGAAGTATGATTTCAAGAAAATATCCATTTTAAATGCATTTTTTTGCATGGTTGTCATACTTTGTGCATTCTTGTACTAATTCCATTCTTCTCTACTTTTTGCACAAAGTGTAGGTTATGTATGCTTAAAGGATATCTATATGATTGAGGATCTTGATATGTGATTCCCAAGCTCAAGGAAAGGAATCCTTAAGTTCCAAGGATCTCGTAAATTATGGTTTACTGTAAAGTGTAGTATTATTGTACTTATGTATTATGTTGCAAGGGTCGTGTCCCTGAAGTACTTTTATGATGTTGAGTGTAGGAGTGCAAAGAGACTTAAGGTCTAAATATGTATTATGACTTATATTTTATATATATGAAGTGATGTTTCTATCATATGATGTCCCTTGAAAAGTTTTATATTTTCCGCTTAATTTACTATGACAGTGCGATGAATGATAACTATGGGCTTGTATAAGACCTCCGAGAGGTCAAGTACGCCATGTTACTTCTAGGGGGTGCTGACATCCGATATGATAAATAATGGAATATTATGGAGACACACAATTTCATCTATGAATATCCTTGCATAATCCTCCGCCGAGAATGTGGACTTGAAGGGAATAAAATGAGAGGATTTGGTCAACCTATCCACAACAACCCATATGGAGTCAAGTTGCTTTTGTGTCGGAGGCAAACCTACCATGAAATCCATGTTAATGTCTTCCCACTTCCAAGTGGGAACTTTGATTTATTGAAGTAAACCACTCGGCTTTTGGTGTTCGGCTTTCACTTGTTGGCAATTGGTACATTTTGCAAAAAATTCCACTATGTCCCCTTTTAAGCCTTCTCACCAAAACACTTCTCTAAGGTCGTGATAAATCTTTGTAGAACCCGAATGGATGGAATAACGGGAACCATGAGCTTTCTCAAGGATCCGGTTTCTAAACTTATTAACATTGGTAATACACAACCTTCCTTGGTACCTCAAAACACCATCCCCCCCCTAAGGAGAATGACTCATTTAGCTTACCAAGAACCGATTCCTTCAACTCCATCAATGGTTGATCAAGTTGTTCTTTAGACTTCACCTCAACCACCAAAGACGATTTGGAGTTATTATGAACCATGAACCCACCATTGGGGGAATATCCCAACCTAACACTTTGATCCAACCTATGAATGTCTTTCACTAGGACTTTGTTTGCTCCTTCTACATGAGACACACTAACCATGGTCATACGACTTAGAGCATCCGCAACCACATTAGCCTTGCCGGGGTGATAGAGGAAACTAATGTCGTCATATTTCAAAAATTCCAACCACCTTCTTTGTCGAAGATTTTATTCCTTTTGAGTAAACATATATTGAAGACTCTTGTGGGATGTATACACATCAACATGAACAATATACAAGTAATGTATCCATATTTTCAAGGCAAATACCATGGCCACTAACTCAATATCATGAGTTGGATAATTCTTCTCATGCACCTTAAGTCGTCTAGAGGCATAGGCTACTACTTTCCCATGTTGCATAATAACACACACCAAGCCCACTCGGGATGCATCACAATATACGACAAAACCCTTTGTACCCTATGGTTAGGTCAATACCAGAGCTAAAGTAAGCCTATCATTAAAATTTGGAATCTTCTTTCACATGCCTATGACCACTCAAATTTTACACTCGTTTAGTTCAAGGTAGTCAAGGGAGAAGCAATGAACGCAAAACCATCCAAAAACTCCTATAATACCCCGCTAGACCCAAGAAACTCTTAATGTCGGTTAGAGTCAATGGTCTAGGCCAATTTTCACTGCCTCGGATTTCCTTGGATCAACCTCAACTCCCTAACTAGAGATGATATGACCAAGAAACACCACCTACCTCATCCAAAACTCACATTTGCTATACTTGGAAAATAGTTGGTGTTCCTTTAGAACTTGCAAAACCACTCTTAAATGGTCCATGTGTCAACCCTCATTTTTCAAACATACAAAGATGTTATCAATGAAGACAATGACAAATGAATCTAGGTAACTTTTAAACACCTTATACATGAGGTCCATAAACGCCTCTGGGCATTAGTGAGACCAATGGACATTACTAAGAACTAATAGTGACCATATCTAGTTCAGAATGTCATTTTTGGTATATCCTCACCTCTCACCCTAAGTTGCTCATACCCCAATCTCAAGTCAATCTTAGAAAAGTAGCTTGCCCCTTGGAGTTGATCAAACAAGTCATCAATCCGAGGGAGAGGATCCTTTTTATTAATAGTCACTTTATTGAGTTGGCGATAATAAATTCACATTCTAAGGGACCCATCCTTCTTCTTTACAAACAATACCGGTGCACCCCATGGAGAAATGCTAGGTCTAATGAAGCCTTTGTCTAGTAAGTCCTTGAATTGAGACTTAAACTCTTTCAATTTGGCCAGAGCCATCCGATAAGGAGGAATTTAAATGGGGTTGGTATCCGATAACAAATCAATACCAAAATCAATTTCGCGTTCGGGAGGGATTCTAGGAAGATCATTAGGAAAGACCTCCATAAATTTCCTTACTACGGGGACCGACTCAATGGGAGGGTTTTAGGAGTCTAAATATTTGACTCTTATAATATGGTATAAATACCCTTTTGAGATCATCTAACAGACTTTTAGACAAGAAATGGTACGCCCTCTAGAAATAGAATTGTAAGACCCCCAAAATGAGTTAGGGTGTCTAAAACCAAATATTTTTGTCATAAGATTCTAAGGTCCTAAAATGGTTTATAATAGGCTATTGAGGCAGTGTGTAAAGGTTGAGGTGAATTGGAAGTCAAACGTCAACGGACGACCAAGACATTGGACGACTAGTCACCAAAGGGGCCTTAGATGCTTTTGTGTGCTTATGTGTGTGTCATGGGATTATGAAGTCTTAAAATGAGTAATAATGATGTTTATAGGCAGTGTATGGAGTTTCATGAAGTTTTGAGGTCAAACATCCAAGAACGTCTAAGACGTTCGAAAGTTAGCCATTGAGACATTCATGTGTGTCTCGAGTGTGCCTTGACTGTTTGGATGTGTTTTACATGTTAATTTTTGGTAAAACTTTCATGGAAGGTCTCCAAAATAATAAGGTGTATATTCACGTTGGAAACGTCCGGGTACGACATCGCAAGGGCTCCACAAAAGGGCCATAAGAAGGACCCATAAGAAGGACCCAAAGGATGTCGAGACACTGCCTTGGCAGTGTCAATCGGCTAACCCAAACGACGCCCCATTTGTTGACAAACAGACCATCAATGGTGGTGTCATCGATGGAAGCTTCTCTTGGATAAGGCTCATCCAAAAGACAAACCAAGACCCAATCAACGGAAGCCACAGACGGTCCATCAAAGGACCTAGTCGGCGTCGATTGTGGCGTTGTGCAGGCTGCGTAAAGCTACCTGCGCTTTAATTCATTAATGGGGTAAATAGGAAATTTACCTCACGTACTAACCTTACCCTACAAGATTTATTCAGTTATTTTTTGGTGTATTTAAGTGATCAAAAACGTGATCAAACCATTCCTAATAAAATTCACACAAATTAGACTTTCCCTCCAAAACTATTCTCCATTGAAACCTCCATTGAAGCTGAAGCTCAAGAAAAGCTTGGATCTTGGATTCCCATGGATTCTTCATGAAGTTTTAGAGGTTTTATTATATATTAAGGTATGGTGATCATTCATCTCTAGTTATCCTTCCATCTAGAGAGTTAATCTCGAAGTTTTCAAAAGAGATTTCATGATCAAACTTCTCCTACTTCAATCTAGCCATGGGTTTTAACGTGAATTTCAATCCAATTGCATTGTGATCTATGTTCCTTCCTAAATGCGATTTAGCCCTTGCATGGGCATTGTGATCGCGGCTTGTTATTGGATGAATTATGATTCTATTATGTTGAATTGCTCTTGTCTACTTTTATATAAGTATATCGATGATGAGTAGTTGATGAATGATCCATGTGGATCAATGTATGAAGATTTGAACATGACTAGCCTATACCTCTATCTTTTCACTGTAACATTGATCTTAAAATGTATAAAAGAGGAATTTGATTATCTTAAGATGTGTGTAGTTACTGCCTTAGGTTAATATCATGTTTGAATTGTGGGTATGAATCTTGTCTTATCAAAGTAAAGAAGGATTGGTATGAATTAATCTAGGTTCTCCTAGTCTATGAATTGATAATGCTATGTATGTGAGGTGATCTAAATTCTAGGATGAATGAAACATGATTTAGTATTGCTTTTTATCTATCTAGCTACTGCCTAACATATAAATTAGTGATAAAATATGATTGATGATCAAGGCTTTTGGAATTGGTAAGATTGCCTAATTCCTCCACTCTCTTTTAAATTGCTAGTCTAGTGCCTATGTTGGTATCATGTTCTTGTAGGGGTTTAAGTATGATTTATTATGTTAAAGGTATAGTTAGCTACTACCATATATATATTGTTGATGGAGAGGGTGTATTGATCAATGATGATCAAAGTATGATAACTTGGTTAGAATGGATTTTTCCCTTTACTTTTCTATAGAATTGGTAGTTGATGAAGCCTTGTATATCATTGTGTGGTATGGTCCACTTATGGTGGCGGTGTTTACTTTATTGTCATACTTTATATGTGTTGAATATGGCCTTGAAGGCAAATTGATTAATATATGAGTGTGTGGTTATGATGATCAACTTATGTGTAACTTGTGCCTAGTCTTCTACTCTAGTTGTGAATCTAAGTTATGTTGTTATTGTTATGAGCATGTGAATGATTATTTTAAGGTTATATGTAGGTTCTTCCATTAATAAAGTATTATGGAATGATGACCACTACCTATGTATCCTATCAGAATGCATGAATATCAAAAGTTAGGAGTCTTAAGTGTAATATGAAGTTGGCTTGTCTACTACGCTATTATGTGTTGTGTGGTCTATGCTTGGTTGTGTATTGTGGTCCTAAGAGGGTGGCTGACTCAATGTGTTGTTGATAGCCATTGTTTTATCATGTTGACTAATGCACACACACCCTCACTCTACATGCATGCTTACAAATAGTAGAGGTCCTGGTGTCTAATGAAAGGTAGTTCTCATATTCACTAATTACTATTATTATACATGCTTAGCTTAAGTCCATCAAAAGTATGTTATGTATCCATTAACTAGGATGACTTGATAGGTGTACTAATATGGGTCAGGGTATGGGACCTTGTCTATGCATTGCACATATGTACCTTGATAGGATAGTTCCTAGGTTTGGTCTCTTATGTACATAGATATGAATGCATGAGTATGTTATGAACATGTATTATATTGTATAATGTGAAGTATGTGGTATGATGAAGTATGATTATACCTAGTGTCTAAATGTGTTTATATGAAAGCATGTCCCATAAAGTTACACTTGTACACTTATGCATGAACGAAATGAAGTATGAACATGTGTGGCTTTAAAGTGTTATGTGAAAGTATTGCTCACATATATGTATACGCACACACATGTAATATGATCTAGTCAAAAGAGGGGCGCTTGGAAGGTGTTCCCAAGTTGTACCCTAAACTAGATAGTGCTTATGATATATGCCATGTCCATCTGAAAGGGGTTCACACATGATTTAGGTTGATGAACTCTCGTCTATGACCTATGATCTTATCATATAAGGAGTCAATATCCTAACGGCATATGTTTTATAAAGTAATAAAGTCTTTTTAATAAAGGGAACATAACTTAGCATCTAGTGAACTTGAAGATGAGGGATTTCCCTTCCCATTGTAGGAAGGTAGGTCACCATACACCTCACGAGGTGGTTATCCTCTTAGCCAAATGGCATATAGTTATATTTCAATGAGTGGATAACTACAATGTCTCATTAGACATAAAGAAGATTTCCACATGTACCTTCAAGTTCCATAACAATGCTTGCCACATAGGATCTAGAAAGTGTCCTAATGCAAGTCTCTATGTATATGTTTGTTATGCATGAATTTGTAGTAATTGTCTACTTGTTGTGATGAAGTGCAGTGTAACACTTCAAAAATCCAAGGCATGTCTTAAAGCCTAACATAAGTGACATAGGTCCTAGACACTGTTTTGAGGGTCATTTTAATGAATATAGGTCATTTAGGAAGTTTAGAAACCAAAATGTCCAAGAACGCCCATGACGTTCGGAAACTAGATAATGGAGGTACTAGTGTGCCTTAGCCTATTTGACTAGATTTTAGGAGTCGGAAATCCATGAAAATTGGTGGAAGGGTGTCTAACATGTGTTTAAAATGATTCATGTTCAAAATGTCCAGGTGCGAATCCCGAAGGACCAACCAAGGGCCCTTGAGGAGGACCCTTGCACGTGGAGTCAAACACTGCCTAGGCAGTGTGCACCCACGAAAGGCAATAGAAAAAACGTGTGTGGATCAATGGGCCGTTGATGCCATACTTCGACCAACACTTAGAAAATTCCTTGAAGTACCCTTTTTGCACATTCTCTGACCAAAACCACGGGTGTGCAACACGGAAGGGGTTAGGATTCGTCGACTCGCAGACGTACCGTCGATCGGGGTCTCGTCTGTGAGGGGCTCAACTTGCTGCACGTTTTTACTTAACTCCAATAGATTAATAAAGGGGTTAGGTCGTTATTTAAGGGATTAGGGAAGCCTAATTATGTTATTTAACCCCCCATATATAGACCCCAACCTCATTAGACTAAACATAACTCACAAAACAAAACTCTCTTCCCTCTCTCTTCTTTCTCTCTCTAGTGAAGAACTCCATTGAAGACAAAGCTAGGGGAGGGTTTTAGGGGATGTAAAGGGACGAATTCACAATCAAATTCTTCATCAAACGTTAAGGCATGGGATCTAATACACCTTTGAGACCTCTTTCCTCAAAGAGTTCCTTCAAAGTATTTTCAAAAGTTGTGTTTTCAAGTGGGTTCCATCCAATCTTGAAATTAATGTTATGAACTTTTTTTAAATGATTTTTTAGTATATTATGAATATATTATCATGTACTCTAACTTAATTATGATACATCTTGATGGTTTGGTCTAGTTTGTAGAAGATGACCTTCACCCCTTAACCCTAGGTTATGATCTTGATATGAATTAGGTTATATTGGTTCAATTGACTTGGTTATTGGTTGAATTACTACTAGAGGATGTAGTTATGTTAAACATGAATGAATTAGAGTGAATTGTAGTCTTTCATCTTGTTCTTGAGAAGTGATCTAGGTTATGAAGTATGTGGTGAATTGACCTAAGTATCTTGTCTTATGCCATGAACTAGTGATGAATTGTGATTCAATTAGCCTTGTTATTATGTTAGATATTGTTTTATGATGAGACTCTGCCATAATTAGGTTGAGTTAAGGGTTTATTGTAAGACCTTGATGATGGATGATGAAGGAGACTTGGTTAGTCTAATGATCCCTATTATTTACTTCAAACTATGGTTAATTGTGATTAAGTCATGATATTGTGTTGGAGTATGCCTTGTATTAGGATCTATAGGATGGTATGATGTTGAATTGAAATTTCTTTACTATGGTTGTGAGATTTATTAAGATATAAATATTATAAGCATAGTGATGACTACCGATGTGCCTTATCATGAATGAGTATGTAAATGTGCTAACCTCACTTATATGAATTGTAATGAAAGCACTGTACTCATACAATTCTTATTAAGCTATGATGATGATGATTATACAAGGTCTATACCCTATGACCTACAATAAGTTAAGATTATTAATAAAGACATTAAAGACATTTGAAAAAAGTCTTAGCTTTGCACTGAGTGAACTTGATTATGGGAGGTGATGACTTCCAATAGAGGAAGATTCACCCTATAGTTCTATATGTGTGTTGATTCTTCAATGAGGTATACTCATCCAATGCATTCTCATTATAGGAGGCCCCTATATCCAAGTGGTATGTAGAGGGACTATTCCTATCTCTTAGTTCTTGAACTATGTTGCCTCCATAGGAAGACTAGCTAGTGGATCTACCTAGAAAGCTACATTATGTTCGGTTTCTTTGTCCAGTAAACCACTTTCCATCAGTGTAAGTCTTTACAACACCGGATTTCACATTAGCTCATGTGGTCTATGTCGGTTAATTCAAGTGTTCCCTAAACTAAAAATGAAGCAATGAAGTATAAACTAACTAGGGTGATTTTAGAGGTTTGACATAGAATATGTAGGGGTATGGGACTCTACCTATGCCTTGCACTAGTTGGCCTTGATGGAACCTTTAGGAGGTTGATATTATGTATGTATATTATAATGAATGCAAATGGTGATAATATGATGACTTTACATGTAAATGATATTCCATGGTGATTGATATTCTTATGACATGTATTTGGTGTATATTGCTAAAGTATGATGTTATGTACCCTTAAAGGTTATGTTATGTGAAGTTTGATATTAATCATGGTTCTTGTTTGGTTACTTGATTAAGTAAGTTTATGGGGATTTACTTGGTCATTGCACTTGTTGTCTTTATGAGGATTCATGAGTAGTTGTCTTGCTTTATTATGATATGATGAACTCTTATTCATGCTTCTGATGTTATAACTTGATGACAGGGTTTTATTATATTATGGGTTCAAGTATGTTGATATGCATATTACTTGCTTTGACTTATAGAAATATTTTTTGTTGCTTGGTATGGAATGCTTGACTATGCATAATTCATTAAAAAGACAAAATAGCATGTTTTAACTAAATATCCCTTGTTAGCATGATTTTATCTTATATGTGCATATGGTCTCATACTTAGTACAAGTGGTGTACTAACCCCATTTTCTTCCTTTTCCCCAATATTTTAGGTTACGGTCATTGAAGGCTCTTTGAGAGACTTGAAGAAGACTTGGACTTTCTCAATCATCCAAGTGGGTAGGTTCTCACTTTCTGAGGGCGATGCACAATGTCGAGCTTATGAAGTTGTATTAGATTTAAGAATCTTATGTTCTTTATATTTTCATTTGTGTACGGATTATATAAGCCTATATATGGCTCATTTGCATTGATGTATGGGCTATGCCCAAATTGCTATGATCGTATTAAATGGTTATGAGATCAGACAATTTTTCAGACTATGTTGTATCTTATATGTATAATTATAGGCAATAAGAGAAGAATACTATGTAATCTTCTTATATGAAGGGTCTATGTATACTCGATACAAATATATTATGTGTATGTAGAGGTATATGTAAACCTCAATGTAGAGGTAACTAAAAAGTTTTAAATTTTCCGCATTTTTAACCTATGAATGTAATGATGAATGCTAAGAGGCTAGTCTTAGTCCTCAAAGAGGACGACAACGACGGTTACATCTGGGGGTGCTCCCTAGATGTGACAAGCTTCGTATCAGAGCATGAGGTTGAATATCCTTGATGTTTATGTCTCTCTCAACCACGTCTATGTAGATTTGTACTCATAATATTTAAGCGTGACATACTTATGAATAGGAATCTATGTGATGCTTAGAAAACTCTCGCTTTCTTGGAAATCCAATATCGTGCCTCTAGAGTATACTATTATGTGATTTCACCTGAAACTTTTATTTTTGTTATAGGGAATGACTACTCGAAGGAATGCGGCACGAAGACTTGAGGAAGAGATCTCCAATGCGGGAGCTCCTCCCCGTGGTGATCGAGTCCCTCCTCTTGAAAAAGATTCTAAGGTTGACCAAGCTCCTATCAATCCTGAACCTTTGACGGATGGTGACATAAGGGATGCCATTTTACAATTGGTCCAAGCCATTACTACTCAAGCCCAAGCCGCCACTACTCAAGCCCAAGCGATGACGGCACAAGCTAACCCGGAGGTTGTACCCCGTGCAAATCAACAAGTTACTACCATGTCCTCCCGTCTAAGGGAATTTAGTAGGATGAATCCTCCCACTTTCTATGGGTCCAAGGTTTAAGAACACCCCCAATAGTTCATTGATGAAGTCTACAAGATACTCTTTTCTGTGGGGTTGTCTACTAGTGAGAAGGTCTAGTTAGCCACTTACCAAATTAAAAGATGTGGCTCAAACTTGGTACGTCCAATGGAGGGACAATAGGCCTCTAAGGGGTGGATTGGTGACTTGCGAGATCTTCAAGAAGTCGTTTCTTGATCGGTTCTTTCCTAGGGAGATGATGGAAGCCAAAGTGGTGGAGTTCATCAACATTCTTCAAGGAGGTATGAGTGTGCTTGAATACTCTTTGAAATTCACTAAATTGTCCAATTATGCACCTTCTTTGGTTTCCGATCCTAGGGACAAAATGAGATGCTTTGTGACGGGGGTGTCTGAAGATTTGCAAGAGGAGTGTCATTCGTCTATGCTACATCACAATATGAACATTTCTCGTCTAATGATTATTGCTCGACATGTGGAGGAGCCAAGGCTAGGAGGAAGAGTAGAGATGCTAAGAAGGAAAGATCTTTTGGTGGTTGCTCTTCTAAGGTAGTTTTGAGATTGAAGACAAGCCTAAGTTCAAGAAGAGGTTTTCTAGTCAAGTTCCATCCAAGTTCCCTAAGGCTCGTGATGATATGGTTTCTAAAACTAGAGCCCAAAAGGGGAGGAATGAAAACTCACCAAATGAGAAGCCTACATGTGCCAACTGTGGAAAGGGTCATTTTGGTGGATGCATGGTTGGGACGGGAAATTGTTTTAGTTGTGGAAAGAGTTTCCACAAGGTTAGGGATTTCCCTAATATTAAGGGTCTAGACAAGGGTGGTCAAGCTCAACCAAGTGATTCTAGTGATGATCCTAAGAAGAACCACTTCTATGCTCTCCTCACTAGGGGTGAGCCAGAGACCTCTCCCGATGTGGTGACACGTATGTTGAATGTATTTTCTATTAATGTATATTCTATACTTGATCCTGGTGCTACCTTGTCATTTGTCTACCTCGGTGGGTGATATTGTGGTTACAAAAAGGGTGTATAGAAATTTTCCTATAATTTGCCCAATAGAGTTTCTTATGGTTAACTAGTAGAACTTGATATGCTTGATTTTATATCATTTTGGGTATGAATTGGTTGTATGCTTGCTTCCCTCTATTGATTGTATAACGAGGGTGGTGAAGTTTAACTTTCCAAATGAACCCGTTGTAGAAAGGGGGAGGGATTATATTCCTAGAGGTCGTATCATCTCTTGTCTAAAAGAATGCAAAATGATCTCAAAGGGTTGTCTATATGACATAGTAAGAGTCGAAGATTTAGACTCAGAAATTCTTTCCATTGACTCGGTCCCCGTAGTGAGTGAATTTCCAGATGCCTTTCCTAATGATCTTCCCGGTATTCCTCCCGAACGGGAATTTGATTTTGGTAACGATTTTCTATAGGATACAAATCCCATTTCAGTTTCTCCTTATCGGATGGCTCCGGACGAATTGAAGGAGTTGAAGGCTCAACTCAAAGATTCACTAGACATAGGCTTCATTAGACCTAGTATTTCTCTGTGGGGTGCTCCAGTTTTTTTGTAAAGAAGAAGGATGGGTCATTAAGAATGTGCATTTATTATCGCCAACTCAATACAGTCACAATTAAGAACAAGTATCACCTCCCTCTGATTGATGACTTGTTTGATCAACTACAAGGGGCAAGCTACTTTTCTAAGATTGACTTGAGATCAGGGTATCACCAACTTAGGGTGAGCGGTGAGGATATACAAAAGATGACATTTTGGACTAGATATGGTCACCATGATTTCTTAGTAATGTCCTGTGGTCTCACTAATGCTCCGGCAACATTTATGGACTTGATGAATAGGGTGTTTTGAAGTTACCTAGATTCATTTGTTATCGTCTTAATTGATGACATCTTGGTGTCACAATCCGAAATCACCCCCTAGAAGCTAGAAAGAACTCTAGGATCATGGCAAGGCGTACTTGACCCTTTGGGGTCTTGTACAAGCCTTTAAACTATCGTTCATTACATAAGACATCAAAAGTAGTGCGGAATTTAAAACTTTTCACCAATAATTTAATAAAGGAAGTCTTTCATAAATACTTAGAGAGTCTCATCGTCACAAGCCAAACTTAGGACACGACATAATATCTTAGGGACACGGCCCTTTACATTAAAAGAGAAATACATAATAAGTCTTTAAATAAGAAACTAAGAAAAGGACTATGCCCTCGAATATATAAGGACATACTTTGTCTTGAGAGGAACTTTCCCAAGTTTCACCTTCAAACCTTCAAAAGCTTCCAACCTATACTTATAGAGTATAGAAAAGTATGGGGTTAGTACAAAATAATGTACTAAGTACGGCATATACAAAATCATTTAAAAAGAAAATTTTTAGTAAAATAAGCTTTCATGCCAAATAAGTAAAACATTCATGAATTTAGGAACAAAACAACATAAGAAACATCATTAAACACTTAAAGAATGATTTCCATAATTTTAACCAAAGAAAGTATCGTACAGTAACTTACCAATTTCTTATAGTGAACTAGTTGAATATTACAGTGAACTATTTTAGGACATTACAGTGAACTAAAAAGACTCCAACAATGGTGAACTTCTAAGGTATTGCCAATGAGGAAGTGAACTCATTTCCATATGAGTTTCCTAACCGAGTCTATCCTAAGACTCTCCAAGGTATGACATGAAGGAAACGTCTAAACTCCTCCTTCAATACACACCAAGGAGAACCTTCAAATAACCTACCATGAGCTTACTCACCTCGGGAGAACAAGTCACCACTTAATCACAAGACATTAGTTTTTTGACATAAAAATCATCAATTAATGCTAGAATAAAAATATAAATCATCAATTTTAATGAATATAGGTCATTTAGATAGTTTAGAAACCAAAACGTCCAGAACGCCCATGACGTCCGGAAACTAGTTAATGGAGGTACTAGCGTGCCTTAGCATAATTGACTAGCTTTTAGGAGTCGGAAATCAATGAAAATTGGTGGAAGGGTGTATAAGATGTGTTCAAAAATGATTAATGGTCAAAACTTCCGGGTACGATTCCCCAAGGACCAACCAAAGGCCCTTGAAGAGGACCCTTGCACGTGGAGTCAAACACTACCTAGGCAGTGTGCACCCACGAAAGGCAATACACGGAACGTGTGTGGATCGATAGGGAGACGATGCCATCCGTCAACCAACACATAGAAAATTCCTTGAAGGACCCTTTTTGTACAGTCTCTGACAAAAACCACAGGTATGCATCACGGAAGGGGTAGGAACCGTCGACTCACACACGGACATTCGATAGGGGTCTCATCTGTGAGGGGGCCCACTTGCTGCACATTTTTATTTAACCCCAATTAATTAATTAAGGGGTTAGGTAGTTAGTTAGGGGATAAGGGAATCCTAATTAAGTTATTTAACCCTCCACATGAACACCCAACCCCATTAGACTAAACATAACTCATAAAACAAAACTTTCTTCGTTCTCTCTTCTTTCTCTCTCTAGTGAAGAACTCCACTGAAGACCAAGCTAGGGGATGGTTTTAGGGGATGTAAAGGATGAATTCACCATCAAATTCTTCATCAAACTTTAAGTTATGGGATCTAATTTACCTTTGAGACCTCTTTTCTCAAAGGGTTCCTTCAAAGCATTTTCAAAAGTTGAGTTTCGAGTGGGTTTCATCCAATCTCAAAATTAATGTTATTAATTGGTTTTTTTATGATATATTTAGGATTATGAATATATTATCATGTATTATAACTTAATTATGATATATATTGATGGTTTGTTCTAGTTTGTAGAAGATGACCTTCACCCCTTAACCCTAGGTTATGATCTTGATATGAATTAGGTTATATTGGTTCAATTGACTTGGTTATTGGTTGAATTACTATTAGAGGATTTAGTTATGTTAAACATGAATAAATTAGAGTGAATTTTAGTCTTTCATTCTATTTCTTGAGAAGTGATCTAGGTTATGAAGTATGTGGTGAATTGACCTAAGTATCTTGTCTTAACTCATGAACTAGTGATGAATTATGATTCAATTAGCATTGTTATTATGCTGGTTATTCTTTTATGATTATATTATGCCCTAATATGGTTGATTTAAGGGTTTATGGTAAGACCTTGATGATGGATGATGAAGAAGACTTGGTAAGCCTAACGATCCCTATTCTTTACTTCAAACTATGGTTAATTGTGATTAACTGATGATATTGTGTTGGAGTATTCCTTGTATTAGGATTGATAGGATGGAATGATGTTGAATTGAAATTTCTTGACTATGGTTTTGAGGTTGATTAAAATGTAAATTTTATAAGGATGGTGATGACTACCAATGTGCCTTATCATGAATGAATATGTATGTGTGCTAACCTAACTTATATGAATTGTAATGAAAGGACTATACTCATACAATTCTTATTGAGCTATGATGATGATGATTATACAAGGGCTATACCCTATGACCTAAAATAAGTTAGGATGATTAATAATGACATTAAAGACATTTCAAAAGGGACTTAGCTTAGCACCGAGTGAACTTGACAATGGGAGTTGATGACTTCCCATAGAGGCAAATTCACCCTATAGTTTTATATGTGGTGTTGACTTCCCAATGAGGGATACTCATCTAATAGATTCCTATGAGAGGCTGCCCCAATTGCCATGTGGTATGTAGAAGGACTATACCTATCTCTTAGTTCTTAAACTATGTTGCCCCCATAGGAATACTAGCTAGTGTATCCACCTTGAAAGCTATGTTTATGCTTTGTTTTACTTTGTTCGATAGACCACCTTCCATCGGTGTAAGGTCTTACAACACCGTATTCCACATTATCTCATGTGTTCTATGTCGGTTAAGGCAAGTTTTTTCTAAACTAAAAATGAAGTAATGAATTAGAAACTAACTTGGGTGACTTGAGAGGTTTGACTTAGCCTTGGTAGGGGTATGGGACTCTACATATGCCTTGCACTATTTGGCCTTGGTGGAAGCTTTAGGAGGTTGATATTATGTATGTATATGATAATGAATGCAAATGCTGATAATATGATGACTTTACATGTAAATGATATTCCATGGTGATTGATATTCTTATGAACATGTATGTGGTCTATATTGCTAAAGTATGATGTTATGTTTCCTTAAAGGTTATTTTATGTGAAGTTGAATATTAGTGATGGTTCTTGTTTGGTTACTTGATTAAGTAAGGTTATTGGGTTTTGCTTGGTCGTTGCACTTGTTGGCTTTATGGGGATTCATGAGTAGTTGTCTTGCTTTATTATGATATGATGAACTATTATTCATGATTGTGATGTTATTCCTTGAGGATAGGGTTGTATTAGATTATGGTTTTAAGTATGTTGATATGCATATTACTTGGTTTGACTTAATGAATATGTCTTGTTGCTTGGTATGATTTGTGTAAGACCCCCAAAATGAGTTAGGGTGTCTAGATCCTAACATGTTGGTCTTAAGGTTTTATGGTCCTAAAATGACTTATGATATGGTTTAGAGGCATTGTGTAATGTTTGAGGTTATTTGGAAGTCAAACGTCAAGGGACGACAAAGACGTTCGACGACTAGTCACCTATGTGCCACATATGTCTATACATGTTTATAATTGTATTAAATGATCTTATGAAGTCTTAAAATGAGTTTTAATGATATTTTATGGTAGTATATGAAGTTTCGTGAAATTTGTAGATCAAACGTCCAAGAACGTCCAAGACGTTCGAAAGATAGCCTTGAGACATGCATGTGTGTGTCTTGATTGTGCCTTGCATGTTTGGACAAGTTGTGAGTATTGGTTTTGGGTGAAACTCATGTGGGAGGTATAAAATTTGTTAAGGGTTGTATTTATGTTGGAAACGTCTGGGTGAGACTTCAAAAGGGTCCTGCAAAAGGGGCCACAAGAAGGACCCAAGACTGGTCGAGACACTGCCTTGGCAGTATCAATCGACTGAACAAAATGACGACCAGTTGGTTGACCAGAGGCCCGTAGGTGAGGTCTCGTCGATTCAAACTTATCCTGGTAAAGACTCAACCAAAAAACAGGCCAAGTACTAATCGACGGAAGCCAAAGGACGTCCAGTCGATTGACCATCGGCCAGCCGATGGTCATCCGTCGATGGTGGCCTGCAACATTGTCTTGCGAACAGTTTTACTTAAGGGGTGAATGGAAAATTCACCACATGTCCTAAACTGACTATAATTGATTAGTATACCTATTTTTGGGTGTATTTATGGGATCAAATAGGTGAACAACCCATTCCCAATCCCTTCTCACGAAATTGAACCTTCCCTCCAAAACCAATTCTCTCTAGATACATCCATAGTTGTTGAAGCTCAAAAACAACTTGTAGATTGTATTCTCATGGGTTCTTCACCAAATTTTAAAGGTTTTCAACTATATAAAGGTATGGTTATCCTTCATCTCTAAGTAACCTTTCACTAGGAGAGTTCTCAATGTTTTCAAAGAGATTTCATGATCAAACTTTCAATCTTTCAATCTAGCCATGGGTTCTTCCTAAAAACATTTTAAATGGTTAAATAATGATTAATTGGTGTTAATGTATTGGGTTTAACATGAATTTGAATCCAATTGCAGTATGAACCCATGTCCCTTCCTAATTCTATTTAGCCCTTTCATGGGCATTGTGATCATGGCTTGTTAATGGTAGATTTGTGATTCACTTATGTTGAATTGCTTATATCTACTTTTATTTACGTGATTTTATTATGATTTGATGATGAAGGATCCATGTGGATCAATTTATGAAGATTTGAGCATGCCTAACCTAGCTATCAATTTTATCATTGTAATGTCGGCCTTTTGATGAATAAAAGTGGATTTCGATACTGTTGTGGTTCTAGTAGCTACTTCCTTAGACTAAAAATTTAGTTAAATTGTGAATATAAATGTGGTATGATCAAAGTAAAGAAGTCCTGGTATTGATGGATCTATGTGCTTCTAAGCTATTGAGTAATAACTTGTGATCACTGTAACGTTGGTCCTTAATTATAAAAGTGGATTTTGAGTATGTTAATATGCTTAGTCCTTCATTATATAAAAGTGGATTTTTAGTATGTTAATCTGCTTAGGTATAATGTATAGAATGTGTATTGATGATGAATTATGTGATGTTGGATCATTGCGGACTGATACTTAAAGAACTTGAGCTCTACTTCTTATTGAGTGTTAAGTATGGTATTCACTGTAACATGGACTCTATAATGCATAATTGAGGAAGTCGTATATGTAAGTTGTCACATACGGGGAGCACCCCCTATAAGAAACATAGCGTACTTGACCTCTCGGAGGTCTTTAACAATCTTATAGTTATAATTTATCGCATTGACAGAGTAAATTTAGCGGAAAATTTAAAACTTTTAATAGCACATCATATGCTAGAAACTTCATCTAATATATTGATAAAAAAAAGTCATAATACATATATAGACCTTAAGTCTCTTTGTCAACTTAGACTCAACAATATTAGAGTACATTAGGGACACGGCCCGTAAGACACATTACATAACTATACAATATTTAAAGACTTTACATTAAAGACATAAGTAGGAGATCTTTGAACTTAAGGATTCCTTTCATTGAGCTTGGGAATCATCTATCAAACCCTTCACTATTCAAAACATCCTTTAAGCATCCATAACCTAGACTTTGTGTAAAAAGTAGAGAAGAATGGTATTAGCACAAGAATGTACTAAGTATGGCAACCATGCAAAAACATGCATTTAAAAGGGACATTTTCTTTGAAATCATACTTCATGCCATTTTAAGTAAATCATCACAAAACCCTTATACAATAGTATTTATATCATTCACATACTTCATAGAAATATAATCAAAGGCCAAACATCTCATAAGATCACATATAGAATTTAAGTCCCATTTGAGGTCACTTTACAATGAGCTCTCTTACCTTAACAGTGAACTCCTTCTTTTAATCCATTAACCTCCCAAGTAACCTATTACTGATACTTTGTGCAAGGCATCACCTTAGGACCACAAGGAAAACCACACATATAGCTTACACAAGCCAACACATATCATCATATAAGCACAACCTATCAAAGACACATTTAGGTCAAGGCCATAAGGCATTACAGTGAACTATTTCCATTTACAAACATCTTTACTTCTTTTCATATTCATCATTATAAGACATTGTTCATGACCCCAATCTTAGCCTACAATTGCAATGTACATGTGAAGCCCCATAACCACACACATACTTAGTAAGCTCTTCACGAGACAATAAACCTTAACATTCAATTCATACATCAATATAACAAGTAAAGAAAACTTCATTCATGTCAATACAAGACCTTCATAATATAGTCATTTAGACCAACATAGTGCACATAAGGATAGATCATATCATATAGATTCATACCATGCACATCTTCATAACAAGTACACCACTTCTACAATATCATGCATAAAGACATAATCATAATCATACATATTAGGTCACCTATATAGGTTTTCTTAAGGAGGCACTTGTGCAATGTCTAGATGAGTTCATTACTCCCACCTATACTAAGTAACATACATTAAGTCCTCCAAGTTATGATCCTATTCATTTACTTCCATTGTGCATTTTACTTTAGGGAAACTATAGCCTTAACCGAGACTAAGAACATGTGTGCTAAGAATGGAATTTTGTGTTGTAGAGCCTTACACCAATGGAAGGTGTTCCTACCTATCCAAGGTAGAACATTAACATATATCCTAGCATCCTAAGTGAATTCACTTTGCTAGATCCTATGTGGCAAGCATATTTTATGGAACTAAGAGATAGGTAGTTCCCTCTACATGCCATTGGGAAATCGGGGCCTCATCTCATGAGAAAACATGGGTGATCCCTTCCTCAAAGGATGTCAACACCTCATGTGGGTCCATAGGTGAATATTCCTCAAAGGGAAGTCAATACTCTATAAGGGACAAATAGTGAATCTTTCCTCAAGGGAAAATCAACACCTCTCAATGTCAAGTTCACTCGGTTCTAAGCTAAGTTCTCTTCTATTGAAAAGCCATTATTACATTTTTCATAAAACATAGGCTTAGAATATTTGATTCTCATATGCTTATAGCATACTCAAGCACCTATCTAGTTTTAGAGTAATCTTGGGCACCCCAATCAAGGCCCCTCTTACTTACTAGATCATCATACATGTGTGTGTGTGTACATACGTGTGAGAAATCCTTTCACATAACATATAGATGTCACACATGTTCATACATAAATGAGTAAGTCTATAGGTCTAACTGTATGAGCAATCCTTTCATATAAAACCCACTAAGACTCTATGTACATTCATACTTCATCATATCATATAAGCTTAACATGCATAGTAGTAGAAACTAGTGAATATGAAAACTACCTTTCATTTAGACACCATAAACCTTTACTACTTTGAAGCATACAAGAAGTGTGAGTGTGTGTACATTGGTCAACATGATCACATAATGGCTATCAACAACTCATTGAGATAGCCACCCTCTTAGATCACATTACACTTTCAAGTATAGACCACGCAACACAATTTAGCATTGGAGACTAGACAACTTCATAGTATACTTTAAGACTCCTAACATTAGTTATTCACACCTTCACAAAGGGTTACACAGGTAGGGGTCATCAATCTTTAATAGGTTATTAATGGCAGCACCTACACATGATCTTAACTTAGCCACTTAGATGCTCATAACATTAGTGACATAACCTAGATTCACAACTATAATCGAAGACTAGGCACAAGTTACACATAAGGTGATCATCATAACAACTCATTCATATAATCATCAATTTACCTTCGAGGCCATGATCAGCACATATATAATGACATAAACTAAACACCGCCACCATAAGTGGACCATACCACAATGCCATACAAGGCTTCATCAACATTATTATAGAAGAATAGAGAAGTAGAATAGTAGAGAAATTCTTACCAATCCTTTATCCTTTGGTCATCTTTGACCATTACTACTCTTTCATAAATAAATAAAGTGTAGGGCATTATCTTAAGTTCAATAATCATACATGAATTCGATTATAAGCTACTACAAGGTCATACTAAAACTAGCACAACACCTTGGCATACTAGAAGGTAGAAGAACATAGACCATTAGCCAATTTCACTTACAAGGATTATAGAACATATTTCATAAATAACATCAATCTAAGGCATTAGCTAATCATACACTTAATCATAATGAAATCATGCTTAAAGCACTTCAAGATCAAGCTTCCAACACAGGCATTAGACTTATTAATTCGCTAGAATAGAGAGGAATTAACCAACACTATTGATTCTCAAAGGCCTTGATCATCAATCATATTTTAAAAATAATGTACATGCTAGGCAGCAGATAAATAGATTACTACATCAAAGGAATCATGCTTCATCTATCCACAATTCGAGATCACATCATATACATAGTAGTATCAATCGATAGACTAGAAGAGACTAGATCAATTCATATAAGCCATCATTACTTCAATTATACAATATTCATATTCATAATTCAAACATGATATTAACCTAGAATAGTAGATATAACAAACTTGACATGATCGAAATCCACATTAAATCATTAAGGGGCCAATGTTACAGTGAACCATGGAAACTAGGCTAAACATGTTCAAATCTTCATACATTGATCTCATGGATCCTTCAACATCAATTAAATATTAACTCACATAAATAACAGTAGGTATAACAACTTCAACGTAGCAGAATCACAATTCAATCGATAACAAGTCAAGATAACAAAGCCCATGCAAAGACTAAATCAAGTTTGGAAGGGACATGGGTTAATCATGCAATTAGAGTCAAATTCACGTTAAAACCACTGTATTAACTTCAATTCAGCATGCTTTTATCGTTCAAAATATTTTTAGAAAGAACCCATGGCAGATTGAAGAAGAAGATGTTTGATCATATTTTTCTCTTTTGAAACTTTGAAATTTAACAACAATGGAGGTTTCTAGGTAGAAGATTTTTGGAGGGAACGGTTTCTTACGTGTGTATGGGATTGAGAATGGGAGGTTCAAGTTTTTTATCACTTAAATACACCCAAAAATAACCAAATAAATCATGTGGGGTCATCTTAGCACGTGGGTTGAATTTCCCATTCACCCCTTTAATGAAACAGTCCACAGGCAGTGGCACCAGGCCACCATCGACGGACCCAATCGACTGGCAGTCCGTTGGCTTCCGTAGATTGGTCCTTGGCCAATTTTTTGGTTGAGACCTTCCCAAGCTAAGTATCAATCGACGAGACCTCACCTACAGGCCGTTGGTTAACCAACTAGCCGTCGTTTGGTCCGTTGGCAGTGTCTCGACCAGCCTTGGGACCTTTTGCGAGGCTCTTTGGAAGTCCTACCCGGACGTTTACAACATAAATATGTAACAACCCTTAAAACGAATATGCTAAGTAATGCTTAATGGGTCTAGAATGCCTACGATTACACTAGGGTTCACACAAATTGAAGCGCGTAGAACCAGACCTCAGAACCCTTTCTACAGCCAAGCCAACTAACTTGGGGAGTTACTTGAGCTTGGAAGGGTTGGGTCCAACAATGTAGGGCTCTCGAATACGAAGATTTACTCGAAGGAGTCTTTACCGGACTTAAAAAGAAGAAATCTTAGGTTTGAAGGGTCTAGTGGTAAAATGGTCTTTTTCTTGGCTAAGGGTAGTATTGTAATTACCCTAAATATGTAATTAATTATTTAATTAATAAAGTGGAGGGGAAATTTGGGGAGAGAGGGCCGAAATTGAGCCCTTGAAATGAAGTCTTGCTCCACCCGGGTTAGAACCTAGGTAGGAGCAATGATTTAATGTGATTTTTTTTTAATTGGTGAATTATTTCAATAAATTAATAATTAATGGCTGATTTAAGAAAAAGGAAAATCAGATTTTTATTATTAATTATTATTTATTTATTAATTGATGTTTTTTTAAATTGACTAAGTCTTGCCAACTATCCTAGTTTTAAGAGGCACTATCTCACACAAACTCTCTCTCTCACGCCTAAATCTCTCTATCTCTCTCATCCATTCTGTTTTTCCTGGCTGCAAAAACAGAAGATAAAACATTAGAAACCAATCAAAACTTCTCTACACTCAAAGAACTTACAAAAAAATATATACAAACAAGCAAGCTAACTTAAGAAACGAAAACTTTACATCATCTTCTTGACGGGATCGTGTTGAAGGTTTAGTGGAGGATTTTGGTAGCACTTTGAAGGTGCGTAAAGATACAACAAGGTATGGGTTTTCTCTCTTGGAATCCTTTCTCCAAGAGAAATTTCTTTCTACAAAATTCAACGTATGAAACTAGGGTTGTCCCCTTTATTGTTGAATTCTTTGTCCCTAGTCTCCGTCAGATTTCAATATCAATTAGGTTAGAAATCATGTTGTTGGTATGGTTGCTGGTAGATAAGTGTGAAATATGCTGTTCTTTGTGATTTTGTGTTTAGAAATAGCAAGCATGTTCAATGATGTCAGCCGAAAATGATGTGGTGCAATGTGTAAAATGTTTGTTGTTGTTCTTCGTTTTGAAGTCTTAAAATGGCTAGTTTGATGGTTTAAATTAACATGTATAAAATGTGTAATTCGTGATCTATATATGAGGTGTATGTGACTGATTTTAAGTGGAAAGTTTTAGCTAAAACAACAATGAATCTACATCTAAGAATGTGTTAAATGAATCGTTAAAGTACCTTAAAACGAATGTATGAATGTTGTTAAGTAAAGGCTAGAAAATTTAATTAAATTCCCAGCATTTGGTGATGAGGTTTTGGTCAAGAAAAGGTACCCCACGTACTATGTAGAAATGCAAGAAAAATCAGTGAGGTCAGCAGGGTTCGAACCCGAGACCTCACCTTGCTAAGTTACAAAAAAATAAAAAAATAAATAAAGGAATGGGGTTAAGGGGGATCGAAATTGGGTACTTAGGCTGATTCTCCTAGACTTAAAAATAAATAAAAATAAAGGAAAAGAGAGGAGTGGGATTCGATCCCACCACCTCTCGACTTAACGTGTAACCAAGGAAAAATAAAAGAAATAAAAAAATGAGAGGTGGGGGGGTTCGATCCCACAACCTCTCGGTCACGTGAGGAGACAAAGGAAAATAAATCAATAATAATGAGAGTGAGGGGAGTGGGATTCAAACCCACCACCCCTCGACCGAGTGGAGTAACAACAATAGAAAAAAATAAAAATAATGATGTTGCTAAGGGGATTCGAACTCGAATCCCCAAACCGAAACATTGATTGAAATTTAAGAAAATAAATAAGTGTTCTTCAAGGGATTTGAATTCGGGTTCCCTTGCCCAATTCCGTATTGACATATAAGTCATACATAGGTAAATACTTAATGAATGCTGCCTCTAAAGATTAAAATCAATATCTTGGCATATCTACAAGATGCATAAGTCTTGTACCACATAATCTTGGGTAAACATGAATCATTTAGACAAAGTATGAATGAAGCCTCATGGCTTGTATGTGTTGACTCATAAGTCTAGCATATGTTTAAAAATAAGTGAACCTAAGATGTATGTAATGAAATGAGGTAACCCTAGAAGGTTTAAGTACGAATGTGAAATACACTAAATGGCCAAGAGCTTTGGCATACAAGGAATTGTTTATTATGTAGTGAAACGATGAAACCCTAGAAGGGTTAAGTAAGAGTGTGAAACACACAAATGGCCAAGTGCATTGGCATATGATAAAATGAACATTCACGTAAGATAGGGTGAGTAATTATGAAGAGCAAATGATCTAATGTTAATGAATGTGGTGTCAACATGATATGAGGCTAATGTAAAAGATGAGAACAATCTCAAATGAGCGTAAGTAAATGTTACAAAAACGTACTCACCTATGAGAGTGTAAGTTAACGAAGAGACTATTCTCTATGAACACTCTAATGAAGGTATTGAGATTAACACACTTAATACTGATGATGAGATGAGAAATCATCTAATGAGCTATGATGTCCTCATACTAGAAGTCAACTTCCATGACGTATGAGTTGAATGTAATGGAACTTTATACTGAGAACTGATAGACTAGCTATGAGCGGTGATGCCTTATTTTGGGAAGGAAGGAGGTTCACGTAACTCTCATGAGATGAGACTGTCCGGTTTGCCGGGTATGGGTCTCCTTATATCTCCTAGTCTTCAAACCTATACTACCAATATAGGGATCTGGCGGGCTTAAATGCCCATGTATGCTAGCATGTTTTGGGTCACTTTGGCCGGTGATTCCACCTCTTTCCGGTGTGGGGGAAACACTGGATTTCATGATGCTCACATGATCTATGTCGGTTAAAGTTAAAGTTCCCAATAAATGAATGAGGCCAGCCTCAAATGATGCACATAATGAAATGAATGATACCAAATGTGTTAAGATAGGACAATCAAGAGGTGAGCTAGACTCAAGTAATGACACTAGGTTAATCTTGATCATTGCACAGCAAACCCGATGAAAGTCTTAAACTATATCCTAGGTATAGCTGGTGTTCACACTAGCCTATGAACGAAATGAAATGAAGTAAGTATGAATGAATGAAGCAGATTCTGTGTTTGCTAATGAAGACTCCCTAGTTGAGGTCCCATATGTTGAGCCCTCATTTTGGTAAGTCTTAATGTCAAGTCCATGATTCCAAGGTCTCATGGCAAATGAATGAATGATATGAAAGATGTTATGTGATATATGTAATATGATATGTGTTATGTGTAATATGTTATGGGCTTTGTGCAATATGATAAGTATGATGATGCATGTTACTGTCATGGCATTACTTTTCTAATCAAAATTTGGAAAGCTCACTGACTTTCCTAATCCAAATTTGGAAAGCTCAATGACTTCCCTAATCTAAATTTGGAAAGTTCACTAACTTTCCTAATCCCAATTTGACAAGTCCACTGACTTGACTTTCCATAATCATGTTGTTAGGATAGAGATATCCTTTCTCATGCATGTCCTTGGTGTGTGCTTGCATATACCCATACTTAGTACAAGTGTGTACTAATCCCATAGAACTCTATATTTTTAGGTGCAGGCACAAGTGGACTCTAGAGCTTACAGGTTGACGTTGTAGCGCCGTGGAGCTTTTTTCCGGACTTGGTAGGCCCTCATGCTTCCGAGGATGTCTACCGTTACTATCTAGCTTAGATGTAGGCTTTAACTAGTGGAGCATGTTCCACTAGTGTTTCTTTCCGTGTTATTTCAGACATTGTATTCGTGCCATTTTGGCAATTATAAATTTATTTCAGTATTGCACTGTTTCTTTCATTTGATTATCTCTATATTAGATGGTTGATTTGTGAACGCCCATGATGTTAAGTTTAAAATGTTTAGCATGAAATAATAAAACAAAAACTTCAAATTTTCCGCTAAAATTAACCTTGATGAAGTAAGAATGACGTATGTAGGCTTGTCTGCGACCTCTAAGTGGTCAACGACGCCGGTCTCGTCTGGGTTCTAGATTCCAGTCGTGACAAAGTTGGTATGGGATCAAACCCCCACACCTCTCAGCCGAGTGGAGTAACAAAAATATAAAAGACAAAAAATAATGATGTTGCTAAGGGGATTCGAACTCGGATCCCCAAACCGAAACATAAATCAAAATTTAAGAGAAAAACTAAGTGTTGTTCAAGGGATTTAAAATCGGGTTCCCTTGCCCAATTCTGTATTGACATATAAGTCATACGTAAGTAAATACTTAATGAATGCTGCCTCTAAAAATTAAAATCAATATCTTGGCATATCTACAAGATGCATAAGTCTTGTACCACATATTCTTGGGTAAACATGAATCACTTAGACAAACTATGAATGAAGCCTCACGGCTTGTATGTGTTGACTCATAAGTCTAGCATACGTTTAAAAATAAGTGAACCTAAGATGTGTGTATTGAAATGAGGTAACCCTAGAAAGGTTAAGTACGAATGTGAAATACACTAAATGGCCAAGAGCGTTGGCATATGATAAATTGATTATTATGTAATGAAACAATGAAACCCTAAAATGGTTAAGTAAGAGTGTGAAACATACAAATGGCCAAGTGCATTAACATATGATGAAATGAACATTCACGTAAGATAGGGTGAGTAATTATGAAGAGCAAATGAGCTAATGTTAATGAATGTGGTGACAACATGATATGAGGCTAATGTCAAAGATGAGAACAATATCAAATGAGCCTAAGTAAATGTTACCAAAACGTACTCACCTATGAGAGTGTAAGTTAATGAAGAGACCAGTCTCTATGAACACTGTGATGAAGGTATTGAGATTAACACACTTAATACTGATGATGAGATGAGAAATCATCTAATGAGCTATGATGTCCTCATACTAGAAGCCAGCTTCCATGACGTATGAGTTGAATGTAATGGAACTTTATACTGAGCACTGATAGACTAGCTATGAGCACTGATGCCTTCTTTCGGGAAGGGCGGAGGTTTACGTAACTCTCATGAGATGAGACTGTTCGGCTTGCCGGGTATGGGTCTCCTTATATCTCTTAATCTTCGAACCTATACTACCAATATAGGGATCTGGCGGGGTTAAATTCCCATGTACGCTAGCATGTTTTGGGTCACTTTGGCCGGTAATTCCACCTCTTTCTGGTGTGGGGGAGAAACTGGATTTCATGATGCTCACATGATCTATGTCTGTTAAAGTTAAAGTTCCTAATGAATGAATGCGGCCAGCCTCAAATGATGCACATAATGAAATGAATGATACCAAATGTGTTAGGATAGGATAATCAAGAGGTGAGCTAGAATCAAGTAATGACACTAGGTTATTCTTGATCATTGCACTGCAAACCCAATGAAAGTCTTAAACTACATCCTAGGTATAGCTGCTGTTCACACTAGCCTATTAACGAAATGAAATGAATTACGTATGAATGAATGAAACAGACTCTGTGTTTGCTAATGAAGACTCCCTAGTTGAGGTCCCATATGTTGAGCCCTCATTTTGGTAAGTCTTAATGTCAAGTCCATGATTCCAAGGTCTCATGGCAAATGAATGAATGATATGAAAGATGTTATGTGATATATGTAATATGATATGTGTTATGTGTAATATGTTATGGGCTTTGTGCAATATGATAAGTATGATGATGCATGTTACTGTCATGGCATTACTTTCCTAATCAAAATTTGGAAAGCTCACTGACTTTCCTAATCCAAATTTGGAAAGCTCACTGACTTCCCTAATCTAAATTTGGAAAGTTCACTAACTTTCCTAATCCCAATTTGACAAGTCCACTGACTTG
The DNA here is from genome assembly GCA_016801875.1 of Solanum sitiens. Taxonomy (NCBI): domain Eukaryota; kingdom Viridiplantae; phylum Streptophyta; class Magnoliopsida; order Solanales; family Solanaceae; genus Solanum; species Solanum sitiens. The sequence continues at coordinate 1,752,771 of JABWTJ010000152.1, forward strand.
ACTTTCCATAATCATGTTGTTAGGATAGAGATATCCTTTCTCATGCATGTCCTTGGTGTGTGCTTGCATATACCCATACTTAGTACAAGTGTGTACTAATCCCATAGAACTCTATATTTTTAGGTGCAGGCACAAGTGGACTCTAGAGCTTACAGGTTGACGTAGCGCCGTGGAGCTTTTTTCCGGACTTGGTAGGCCCTCATGCTTCCGAGGATGTCTACCGTTACTATCTAGCTTAGATGTAGGCTTTAACTAGTGGACCATGTTCCACTAGTGTTTCTTTCCATTTTATTTCAGACATTGTATTCGTGCCATTTTGGCAATTATACATTTATTACAGTATTGCACTGTTTCTTTCATTTGATTATCTCTATATTAGATGGTTGATTTGTGAACGCCCATGATGTTAAGTTTAAAATGTTTAGCCTGAACTAAGAGAACAAAAAGTTCAAATTTTCTGCTAAAATTAACCTAGATGAAGTAAGAATGATGTATGTAGGCTTGTCTGCGACCTCTGAGAGGTCAACGATGCCGGTCTCGTCTGGGGTCTAGATATCAGTCGTGACAAAGTTAGTATCAGAGCACTAGGTTAAATTCCGAGAATAATGAGTTCACATCAACCACATTGAGTAGTTTTTAAGTCATGGTAGTGAAGTGCACCACTATCCTGAATTAGAGACTGCATGATGCATAGGAAAAATTTCCCTTCTTCTGATCTTATCGTGCTTTTCCTACTATCTGATTTCTTGGTGTTATAAGCGTGTCTAACACAAATTCTTATTGTTTTTAGAGAATGAATACTAGGAGGGACGTTGGTCAGAGAAGAGGAGGAGCAGCTGCTGGGGGCAATCAGGTTCCACCCCAGGCTCTTGCTGAAGGAGTGGCTAAGTCGGTTAACCCAGCTGGGTTGACTGATGCGGAGGTGCGGGCATATCTGGCCAAGATGGCACATGCCATCACTATGCAGGGCGTCCATGACTGCCAAGGTCAACCGGCAGAATGTTCAGATAGAGAACCCACCGGTCCGTAGCATGGCTGACAGGCTGCGAGACTTTACGAGGATGAATCCTCTAATTTTCACAGGGTCCAAGACTTCAGAGAATCCCCAGGAGTTCATGGATGAGGTACATCAGATTTTGGTGGCTATGGGGGCCACAGATATTGAGAAGGCTGAGCTGGCTTCCTATCAGCTCAAGGATGTTGCACAGACTTGGTGCAAGATGTGGTAGGATATCCGAGATTTGGGAGGAGTTCAGGTCACTTGGAGCTGTTTAAGACAGCCTTCCTGGAGAGATTCTTTCCAAGGGAGATGAGGGAGGCAAAGGTTGAGGAGTTTATCAACCTTAAGCAGGGATCTATGACAGTCAAGGAGTATTCCCTGAAATTTGTTAAACTATCCAGGTATGCTATTTTCCTTAGTATCTAACAGCAAGGATGAGATAAGTACTGAAGTTTGTTAAATTATCCAGTTATGCTACTTCCCTTGTATCTAACAGCAGGGATGAGATGAACAGGTTTCTCACAGGAATCAATGGAGATCTAGAGGAGGAGTGTCGGTCTGCGATGCTCCATGATAATATGGACCTCTCCAGGTTGATGGTGCATGTCCAGCAGGTACAGGACAGCCACAAAAAGAGGGGCATTCGTGATGCTAGGAGGCCTAAGCCTCAAGATCAGGCAGGTCCCAGCTATGGAGGCCACAGAAACAATTTTGACGTCCGTGAAGAGCCCAAGTTTAAGAAGGGACTCTCCCACCAAGGGGAGTCAAGTTCATCCAAGGGTCGCTTTGATAGGGATTCCAAGTCCAGAGTTAAGAGAAACAGTGGAGTAGATACACCTCAAGAGAGGCCACCTTGCAGGAAGTGTGGCAAACTGCATGGAGGAGAGTGTATGATGGGATCTAACGCTTGTTACAGTGTTGGAAAACCAGGTCACATGGTGAAGGATTGTCCGAATAGGAGAAGTCAAGAACAAGGGAAGGAGAGAGTTCAGCGTAATGGTCCAAGTGAAGAGGCTCCAAGGAGGCAACGATTCTTTGCACTCAAGTCTAGGGGTGTAGGGGAAGGCACTTCTGGTGAAGTCTAGGGTGCGTAGCCTTAATTAGTCTTTCATATATTTGACTGTGTATGGTGTTTATGCACTAGTATGAGGTTAATAAGTTTGAGTCATCATGTTGTTTGCTGATTTGTATGACTTATATGTTGACTTATGTTGTATGCTTTGATGAGACTAGTTAGGAAAGAATTCCTTAGTCTATTAATGTGAAACTACTAGTAGGTTTCAAGGATGTACACCATCATGTTAATATGTGAATCAGATATTCACCAATGGGAGTATTGAATTACCTATCTATGCGTACGTTCTATATATGACTTACTTATTGTTAGTAAAGAGTAGTGTCATTCGGGGACGAATGTTCCTAAGGGGGGGATAATGTAACAACCATAAAAATGAATATGCTAAGTAATGCTTAATGGGTCTAGAATGCCAACGATTAGACTAGGGTTCACACGGATTGATGCGCGTAAAACCAGACCTCGGAACCCTTGCTACAGCCAAGACAACTAACTTGGGGAGTTAGTTAAGCTTGGAAAGGTTGGGTCCAACCATGTAGGGCTCTCGAATACAAAAATTTACTCGAAGGAGTCTTTACCGGACTTAAAAAGAAGAAATCTTAGGTTTGAAGGGTCTAGGGGTAAAATGGTCTTTTTCCTGGCTAAGGGTAGTATCATAATTACCCTAAATATGTAATTAATTATTTAATTAATAAAGTGGAGGGGCAATTTGAGGAGAGAGGGACGAAATTGAGCCCTTGAAATGAAGTCTTGCTCCACCCGGGTTCGAAACTATGTAGGAGCAATGATTTAATGTGATTTTTTTAATTGGTGAATTAATTCAATAAATTAATATTAATGGCTGATTTAAGAAAAAGGATAATCAGATTTTTATTATTAATTATTATTTATTTATTAATTAATGTTTTTTTAAATTGACTAAGTCTTGCCAACTATCCTAGTTTTAAGAGGCACTATCTCACACAAACTCTCTCTCTCACGCCTAAATCTCTCTATCTCTCTCGTCCATTCTATTTTTCCTGGATGCAAAAACAGAAGATGAAACATTAGAAATCAATCAAAAATTCTCTACACTCAAATAACTTACAAAAATAAATATACAAACAAGCAAGCAAACTTAAGAAACGAAAACTTTACATCATCTTCTTGACTAGATCGTGTTGAAGGTTTAGTGGATTTGGGCAGCACTTTGAAGGTGCGGAAAGCTACAACAAGGTATGGGTTTTCTCTCTTCGAATCCTTGATCCATGAGAAATTTCTTTCTACAAAATTCAATGTATGAAACTAGGGTTGTCCCCTTTATTGTTGAATTCCTTGTCCCTAGTCTTCATGTTGTTTGTATGGTTGCTGGTATCTAAGTGTGAAATATGATGTTCTTTGTGATTTTGTGTTTAGAAATAGCAATCATGTTCAATGATGTCAGCCGAAAATGATGTGGTGCAATGCGTAAAATGTTTGGTGTTGTTCTTCGTTTTGAAGTCTTAAAATGGCTAGTTTGATGGTTGAAATTAACGTGCATAAAATGTGTAATTCGTGATGTTTATATCAGGTGTATATGACTGATTTTAAGTGGAAAGTTTTAGCTAAAACAACAATGAATCTACACCTAAGAATGTGTTGAACGAATCGTGAAAGTACCTCAAAACGAATGTATGAATGTTGTTAAGTAAAGGCTGAAAAATTTAATTAAATTCCCAGCATTTGGTGATGAGGTTTTGGTCAAGAAAAGGTGCCCCACGAACTATGTATAAATGCAAGAAAAATCAGTGAGGACAGCAGGGTTCGAACCCGACACCTCACCTTGCTAAGTTACAAAAAAAAATGAAAATAAAGGAATGGGGTTAAGGGGGATCGAAATTAGGTACTTAGGCAGATTCTCCTAGACTTAAAAATAAATAAAAATAAAGGAAAAGAGAGGAGTGGGATTCGAACCCACCACCTCTCGACTTAACGTGTAACAAAGGAAAAATAAAAGAAATAAAAAAATGAAAGGTGTGGGGGTTCGATCCCACGACCTCTCGGTCACGTGAGGAGACAAAGGAAAATAAATCAATAATAATGAGAGTGAGGGGAGTGGGATTCGAACTCACCACCCCTCGGCCGAGTGGAGTAACAACAATAGAAAAAAATAAAAATAATGATGTTGCTAAGGGGATTCGAACTCGGATCCCCAAACTGAAACATAAATCAAAATTTAAGAGAAAAACTAAGTGTTGTTCAAGGGATTTGAAATCGGGTTCCCTTGCCCAATTCCGTATTGACATATAAGTCATACGTAAGTAAATACTTAATGAATGCTGCCTCTAAAGATTAAAATCAATATCTTGGCATATCTATAACATGCATAAATCTTGTACCACATAATCTTGGGTAAACATGAATCACTTAGACAAACTATGAATGAAGCCTCATGGGTTGTATGTGTTGACTCATAAGTCTAGCATACGTTTAAAAATAAGTGAACCTAAGATGTATGTAATGAAATGAGGTAACCCTAGAAGGGTTAAGTACGAATGTGAAATACACTAAATGTCCAAGAGCGTTGCCATACGATGAATTGATTATTATGTAATGAAACGATGAAACCCTAGAAGGGTTAAGTAAGAGTGTGAAACACACAAATGGGCAAGTGCATTGGCATATGATGAAATGAACATTCACGTAAGATGGGGTGAGTAATTATGAAGAGCAAATGAGCTAATGTTAATGAATGTGGTGACAACATTATATGAGGCTAATGTAAAAGATGAGAACAATCTCAAATGAGCACAAGTAAATGTTACCAAAACGTACTCACCTATGAAAGTGTAAGTTAATGAAGAGACCAGTCTCTATGAACACTCTAATGAAGGTATTGAGATTAACACACTTAATACTGATGATGAGATGAGAAATCATCTAATGAGCTATGATATCCTCATACTAGAAGCCAGCTTCCATGACGTATGAGTTGAATGTAATGGAACTTTATACTGAGCACCGATAGACTAGCTATGAGCGGTGATGCCTTCTTTCGGGAAGTGTGAAGGTTCACCTAACTCTCATGAGATGAGACCGTCCGGCTTGCCGGGTATGGGTCTCCTTATATATCCTAGTCTTCAAACCTATACTGCCAATATAGGGATCTGGCGGGGTTAAATTCCCATGTACGCTAGCATGTTTTGGGTCACTTTGGCCGGTGATTCCACCTCTTTTTGGTGTGGGGGAGAAACTAGATTTCATGATGTTCACATGATCTATGTCTGTTAAAGTTAAAGTTCCCAATGAATGAATGCGGCCAGCCTCAAATGATGCACATAATGAAATGAATGATACCAAATGTGTTAGGATAGGATAATAAAGAGGTGAGCTAGACTCAAGTAATGACACTAGGTTATTCTTGATCATTGCACAGCAAACCCGATGAAATCTTAAACTACATCCTACGTATAGTTGGTGTTCACACTAGCCTATGAACGAAATGAAATGAAGTACGTATGAATGAATGAAGCAGATGCTGTGTTTGCTAATGAAGACTCCCTAGTTGACGTCCCATATGTTGAGCCCTCATTTTGGGAAGTCTTAATGTCAATCTTATGATTCCAAGGTCTCATGGCATATGAATGAATTATATGAAAGATGTTATGAGCTATATGCAATATGATATGTGTTATGTGTAATATGTTATAGGTTGTGTGCAATATGATAAGTATGATGATGCATGTTACTCTCATGGCATGACTTTCCTAATCCAAATTTGGAAAGCTCACTGACTTTCTTAATCCAAATTTGGAAAGTTCACTGACTTTCCTAATCAAAATTTGGAAAGTTCACTAACTTTCCTAATCCCAATTTGGCAAGTCCACTGACTTGACTTTCCATAATCATGTTGTTAGGAAAGAGCTATCCTTTCTCATGCATGTCCTTGGTGTGTGCTTGCATATACCTATACTTAGTACAAGTGTGTACTAATCCCATACAACTCTATATTTTTAGGTGCAGGTGCAGGTGGACGCTAAAGCTTACAGGTTGACATTGCAGCTATCCGGACGTGGAGCTTTCATTCGGACATGGTAGGCCCTCATGCTTGCGAGGATGTCTACCGTTACTATCTATCTTAGATGTAGGCTTTAACTAGTGGAGCATGTTCCACTAGTGTTTCTTTCTGTTTCATTTCAGACATTGTATTGGTGCCATTTTGGCAATTATACTTTTATTACAGTATTGCACTGTTTTTTTCATTTGATTATCTCTATATTAGATGGTTGATTTGTGAACGCCTATGATGTTAAGTTTAAAATGTTTAGCATGAAATAAGAAAACAAAAAGTTCAAATTTTCGCTAAAATTAACCTAGATGAACTAAAAATGACGTATGTAGGCTTGTCTGCGACCTCTAAGAGGTCAATGACGCCGGTCTCGTCTGGGGTCTAGATTCTAGTCGTGACAAAATACAAACCTAAACAATTTTTAGACATTCCACATAAGTTTCACCCAAAACAAACACCTGCAACACGACCAAACATGTAAGGCACCATCAAGACGTACATGAATGTCTCAAGGGCTAACTTTCGAACGTCTTGGACGTTCTTGTACGTTTCACCTCCAAACTTCTCGATACTTCATATAATACCATTTAAAATTATTATAACCCATTTTAAGACTCTTTAGGATCATTTCATATTATTTTAAGCATGCATAGAAATATGAGGCACGTAGGTGACTAGTCGTCGAACGTTTTGGTCGACCCTTGGCGTTTCACTTTCAAATCACCTCAAACTTTGCACACTGCCTCTAAACCATATTATAAGTCATTTTACTACCTTAGCATATCAATACAAACATGCTAGGCTCTACACACCCTAACTCATTTTGGGGGTCTTACAATATCCCCCACTTGGGAACATTAGTCCTCGAATTGCACTTAGAACACTTTAGTCACAACAAGAACTTCAATGCATCATAGATCAGTTCATCATATTCATAACATCATCACATAGAAGTTAATGCACCAAACTTACAAGGAACACTACTTCACATCATTTAGCACTTAATGCACAATCAAGAAAAACTTCAATTCACTAACTCTTTAATGCATCAATATAAATGTTGTTAATATGTTCATAGGAGGAACATCCATCTCCTAATCATGACATGGTCATTACACTCCATTTCATTAAGAGATCATCTAGAAAGGCCACACATAGGCAGATTACAATAATACTCAAAAGCAAGTAGGCACTCATACTTCCATGCACATAGACTTGACTTAATTGAATCAACAATGACTTTCATTAGTTATACCTAGTGCTATGATGGTCATACTCAGCCATACCATGCTTAGTTGTGTCCATGGAGGAATGTACATCTCCTTAACACACTTACATGTATCATGAGCTCAAACCCAAACAAATGTACAAAGGCCATCTTTACTGTAATATGAGAATTTCTCAACTTTTCAAATAAAGACATGCACATGTTTTCTTTCTATTGAAGTCCAAATGGTAAATCACACCAAATGAATCACAATAATTAGGAAGTCATTTCACACAATGTCAATTTACAACCTAGTACTCACCTTCACAGTAAGCATAATTTTGAAAAGTTAATACAAATCATAGGCACTCACATGAATACTAAGCTAAACATGCTTTCACTTTTCAAAAGTAAGCCAACAATCATGCTTTCCCAATCATACAAGTCACATAGTTTTCAAGAGATTCCACTTATTTCACTTTACAGAGAATCAAATTTTCATTATAAGGCTAAACCTTACATATTAAAAGTGACTAAAACCAAGTTTCCTACCTTATTTCATGAAGTCAAGTGTACCATTAGCATGTTAGGAAGTACAATACTCATGAGAAAACATGTATTTAATGAAAATTTCCATTCATGCACCTTGGAATCTTCAAAATATCCATAAGTTAATGTATCAATACATACCAAACGCATAAAGTTCATGGAACTCATACTTTATGCAAGACTCTATTGATGAACAAGCTCATCAAGACTTTATTAAATTCAAGATCAAGCAAAAATAGAAGGTCAAGGTAGACAATACCTATAACCTTACGATTCCATCACCATCCCCCACTTAGGGTAAACCCAATTAAGAGCAACTTAACCCAACCTTAAGAGGATCTTAACTTAGCAACCTTCATTTTTCATCACTTAAAGTGATTACCATTTAAAAGGAATTTACAGTAAGTCAAGCAAGGTATTCTAAACTCCATTTCCCAGGCAATTATCCCCAATCATCATGTTAGGTCATCTCATTCAACCACCTAAGGTTTTAATACAATACAATAGACACCAAGTTCATGAAACATTAGGGGAAAACAACAAGGAGACTTAGCCATAAACTTTCTTATTTTTCCTAAGGTGACTTCTAGGTCACTAAAACCCACATCATCACCCTACCAAGTCATGCATACTACCTTTACACTGAGGATCAAGTATATACAAAGGACCCCAATCCATATTAGGTAATCAAGAATGTTCACACATACCAACTAAGGCAAGTTTTGAAACATTATGCATATATTCAAGGGAAATATTGAACACCTTAAAACACATATTCTTAAGGTAGCATGCTTTCATAGGTAGTCACTACACATTTCAAGTTAAAATCATATCATTAGTCTACCAACATATAAACCATATAGTAACACATCATTCCAAAAGAACTCATGTCAACCATAAAAACTTCTAGCATGCTTTAACCATATTATGACACACATTCTTCAACTTAACATGCTATTTCACATAAATCTCATACATAGCCATAAATGGCATCATATCATCAAGACATTTCAAAATTTACCTTCAAACATAATCATTCAACCATAAAACAAAGTTAAGCATTAACTCACCTTTTCTCCCTCAAGCATAGAGATACAATCTCATCCAAGCAATCACATCTAAAGGACCACCGGACAAGAAAACATAAGAGAGAGATCTTATCGAGTTATGTTCTATGGCACTATATGAGAATGATGAAGAAGGGAAACTCTATCGTCCTATAGCCTCCCGTACTATTTGATGTGTCGCGACTCACCACCAATGCTACGGGACACTACTAGACATGGCAATATGAGACTTTTAGAACCTAAAACCACTTTATAAACCTCATGCTCTGATACCACATTTTTCACATCCGAGGAGCACCCCCTAGAAGTAAAATGGCATACTTGACCTCTCGGAGGTCGTATACAAGCCCATAGTTATCATTCATCGCATTGACATAGTAAATTTAGCGGAAAATTTAAAACTTTTCATAGCACATCATATGCTAGAAACTTCATCTCATATATAGATAAAAAATAAGTCATAATACATATATAGACCTTAAGTCTCTTTGCCAACTTAGACTCAACAACATTAGAGTACATTAGGGACACGACCCATAAGACACATTACATAACTATACAATATTAAAACACTTTACAGTAAAGACATAAGTAGGAGATCCTTGAACTTAAGGATTTCTTTCATTGAGCTTGGGAATCATCTATCAAGCCCTTCACCATTCAAAACATCGTTTAAGCATCCATAACCTACACTTTGTGTAAAAAGTAGAGAAAAATGGGATTAGCACAAGAATGCACTAAGTATGGCAACCATGTAAAAACATGCATTTATAAGGGACATTTTCTTTGAAATCATACTACATGCCATTTTAAGTAAATCATCACAAAACCCTTATACAATAGTATTTATATCATTCACATACTTCATAGAAACATAATCAAAGGCCAAACATCTCATAAGATCACATACAAAATTTTAGTCCCATTTGAGGTCACTTTACAGTGAGCTCTCTTACCTTAACAGTGTACTCCTTCTTTTAATCCATTAACCTCCCAAGTAACCCTTTAGTGATACTTGGTGCAAGGCATCACCTTAGGACCACAAGTAAAACCATACATACATCTTACACAAGCAAACACATATCATCATATAAGCACAACATATCAAAGACACATTTAGGTCAAGGCCATAAGGCATGACAGTGAACTATATCCATTCACACACATCTTTACTTCTTTTCATATTCATCATTATAAGACATTGTTCATGACGCCAATCTTAGCCTACTAGTGAAATGTACATGTGAATCCCCATAACCACACACATACTTAGTAAACTCTTCATGAGACCATAAACCTTAACATTCAATTCATACATCAACATAGCAAGTAAAGACAACTTCATTCTTGTCAATACAAGACCTTCATCATATAGTCATTTAGACAACCATAGTGCACATAAGGATAGATCATATCACATAGATTCATACCATGCACATCTTCACAACAAGTAGACCACTTCTACAATATCATGCATAAATACATAATCATAATCGTACATATTAGGTCACCTTTCTAGGACTTCCTAAGGAGCCACTTGTGCAATATCTATATGGGTTCATTACTTCCACCTATACTAAGTAACTTACCTTAAGTCCTCATAGTTAGGATCCTATTCATTTACTTCCATTTTCCATTTTACTTTAGGGAAACTATAGCCTTAACCGACACTACACCATGGGTGCTAATCATGGAATTTGTGTTGTAGAGCCTTACACCAATGGAAGGTGTTCCTACCTAGTTAAGGTAGAACATTAACATATATCCTAGTATCCTAAGTGAATTCACTTTTCTAGATCCTATGTGTGAAACATAGTTTATGGAACTAAGAGATAGGTAGTTCCCTCTACATGCCATTGGGAAATTGGGGCCTCATCTCATGAGAAAACATGGGTGATCCCTTCCTCAAGAGAAGTCAACACCTCATGTGGGTACATAGGTGAATATTCCTCAAAGGGAAGTCAACACTCTATAATGGACAAATGGTGAAACTTCCCTCAAGGGAAAATCAACACCTCTCAATGTCAAGTTCACTCGGTGCTAAGCTAAGTTCTCTTTTATTAAAAAGCCATTATTACATTTTTCATGAAACATAGGCTTAGAATATTTGATTCTCATATGCTTATAGCATACTCAAGCACCTATCTAGTTTTAGAGTAATCTTGGGCACCCCTATCAAGGCCCCTCTTACTTACTAGATCATCATCCATGTGTGTGTGTACATACATGTGAGCAATCCTTTCACATAACACATATATGTCACACATATTCATACATTAATGCATAAGTCTATAGGTATAACTATATGAGCAATCCTTTCATATAAAACCCACTAAGAATGTATGCACGTTCATACTTCATCATATCATATAGGCTTAACATGCATAGTAGTTTAAACTAGTGAATATGAGAACTACCTTTCATTTAGACACCATAAACCTTTACTACTTTCAAGCATACATGAAGTGTGAGTGTGTGTACATTAGTCAACATGATCACATAATGGCTATCAACAACTCATTGAGGCAGACACTCTCTTAGACCACATTACACTTTCAAGTATAGACCAGACAACAAATTTTAGCATAGGAAACAAGACAACTTCATAGTATACTTTAAGACTCCTAACATAAGCTATTCACACCTTCACATAAGTTTACATGGGTAGGGGTCATAAATCTTTAATAAGTCATTAATTGCAGCACCTACACATGATCTTAACTTAGCCACTTACATGCTCATAACATTACTATCATAACCTAGATTCACAACTATAATCGAAGACTAGGCACAAGTTACACATAAGGTGATCATCGTTACCACTCATTCATATAATCATCAATTTGCCTTCAAGGCCATGATCAGCACATATATAATGACATAAACTAAACATCGCCACCATAAGTGGACCATACCACACAATGCCATACAAGGCTTCATCAACATTATTATAAAAGAATAGAGAAGTAGAAGAGTAGAGCAATTCTTACTAATCCTTTATCCTTTGGTCATCTTTGCCATTACTACTCTTTCATAAATAAATCAAGTATAGGTCAGTAGCTTAGGTTCCATAATCATACATGAATTCGATTATAAGCTACTACAAGGTCATACTACAACTAGCATAACACCTTAGCATACTAGAAGGTAGAAGAACATAGACCATTAGCAAATTTTACTTACATGGATTATAGAATATATTTCATCAATAACATCAATCAAAGGATGTATCTAATCATACACTTAATCATAAAGAAATCATGCTCAAAGCACTTCAAGATCAAGCTTCCAACATAGGCATTAGACTTATTAATTCGCTAGAATAGAGAGGAATTAACCAACAGTATTGATTCTCTAAGGCCTTGATCATCAATCACATTTTAACAATAATGTACATGCTAGACAGCAGCTAAATAGATCACTACATCAAATGAATCATGCTTTATCTATCCACAATTCGAGATCACATACATAGTATTATCAATCGATAGACTAGAAGCGACTAGATCAATTCAGATAAGCCATCATTACTTCAATCATACAATATTCATATTCATAATTCCAACATGATATTAACCTACAACAATATATATAACCAACTTAACATGATCGAAATCCACATTAAATTATTAAGGGGCCAATGTTACAGTGAACCATGGAAACTAGGCTAAACATGTTCAAATCTTCATACATTGATCCTCATGGATCCTTCAACATTAATTCACATAAATAACAGTAGGTATAACCACTTCAATATAATAGAATCACAATTCAATCGATAACAAGTCAAGATCACAAAGCCCATGCAAAGACTAAATCAAGTTTGGAAGGGACATGGGTTCATCATGCAATTTGAGTCAAATTCATGTTAAAACCACTGTATTAACTTCAATTCAGAATGCTTTAATAGTTCAAAACATTTTTAGGAAGAACCCATGGCAGATTGAAGAAGAAGATGTTTGATCATATTTTTCTCTTTTGAAACTTTGAGATTTAACAATCTAGATGGATGAATAATTAGACATGAAGATCACCATACCTTTATCTACATGAACACCTCTAAAACATGGTGAAGAAATCATGTCATTCCAAGCTCCAAGCTCTTCTTGAACTTCAACAACAATGGAGGTTTCTAGGGAGAAGAAGTTTGGAGGGAAAGGTTTCTTACGTGTATATGGGATTGGGAATGGGAGGTTCACGTTTTTGATCACTTAAGTACACCCAATAATAACCAAATAAATCATGTGGGGTCAATTTAGCAGGTGGGTGAATTTCCCATTCACCCCTTTAATGAAACAGTCTCACAGGCAGTGGCACCAGGCCACCATCGACGGACCCAATCGACTAGCCGTTGGTCAATGGACTGGCCTTCCTTTGGCTTCCGTCGATTGGTCCGTGCCAAATTTTTGTGTTGAGACCTGCCAAAGCTAAGTATCAATCGACGAGACCTTACCTACGAACCGTTTGTTGACCAACTGGCCGTCGTTTGGTCCATCGATTGACACTGCCATGGCAGTGTCTCGACCAGCCTTGGGTCCTTCTTGTGGGGCCTTTTGTGGGGCCCTTTAGAAGTCTTACCCGGACGTTTCCAACGTAAAAACAACCCTTAAACAGTTTTAGACATTCCATACATGTTTGACCAAAATCAAACACCTGCAACACGTCCAAACATGCAAGGCCCCATCAAGAAGTACATGAATGTCTCAAGGCCTAACTTTCGAATGTCTTGGACATTCTTGGACGTATGACCTCCAAACTTATCTAAACTTCATATAATTCCATTAAACATCATTATAACACATTTTAAGACTCATTAGGCTCATTTTTACAATTTAAAGCCTGCATAGACATATGAGGCACATAGGTGACTAGTCGTCAAACGTTTTGGTCGACCCTTGACGTTTTACTTCCAAATAACCTCAAACTTTGCACACTTCCTCTATATAATATTATAAGTAATTTTAGGTCCTTATAATCTTAAGACAAAAATGTTAGGATCTAGACACCCTAACTCATTTTTGGGGTCTTACATAAGTACAATTGTAGACACTAACCTATGTTGATAAGATTAATGAAATATGATTTATAACTCATGGAAGTAAAATTGGGTAATGGTTTATGTTGTTCTACCTTCTAGTATATTAATGTGTTGTACTAGTTGTAGCATGCTCTTTTAGTAGCTTATACTTGATTTCATGTATGATTATGGAACTTTAGTTACTGCCCTATACTTGATATATTGATGAAAGAGTATTAATGGTCAATGATGACCAAAGGCTAAAGGATTGGTAAGAATTGCTATACTCTTCTACTTCTCTATTTCTCTATAGTAATGTTGATGAAGCCTTGTATGACATAGTATGGTATGGTCCACTTATGGTGGCGGAGTTTACTTTATGTCATTACATATGTGTTGACTGTGGCCTTGAAGGAAAATTGATGAATATATGAATGAGTGGTTATGATGACCACTTTATGTGTAACTTGTGCCTAGTCTTCTACTTGAGTTCTTAATCTAGGTTATGTTACTATTATTATGTGCATGTAAAGGGTTATGTAATACCATGTATAGGTACTTCCATTAATGAAGTGTTAAATATTGATGACCCCTATACATGTACCCCTATGTAAATGTGTGAATAGCTAGTTTTAGGATCCTTAAAGAATAGTATGAAGATTGTCTTGTCTCCTATGCTAAATTATGTTGTGTGGTCTATACTTGAAAGTGTAATGTGGTTTAAGAGGGTGTCTATCTCAATGAGTTGTTGATATCCATTATGTGATCATGTTGACTAATGTACACACGCACTCCCACTTCATGCATGCTTAAAAGTAGTAAAGGTTCATGTTGTCTAAATGAAAAGTAGTTCTCATATTCACTAGTCTATTACTATGCATGTTAAGCTTATGTGGATGATGAAGTATGAATGTGCATAGAGTCTTTGTGGGTTTATATGAAAGGATTACTCATATAGTTATACCTATAGACTCATGCATTGATATATTAACATGTGTGGCATTTATGTGTTATATGAAAGCTTTGCTCACATATATGTATACACACACACATATGAATGATGATCTAGTCAATAGAGGAGCCTTGAAAGATGTGCTCAATTGTATCCTTAACTAGATAGTACTAATACATATGCTATGTCCATGTGAAAGGATTTCTCATATGATTTAGGTTGATGAACTCTCATCTATGACTTATGAGTTAAGCATGTGAGTGGATGACTCTCCTAAGCGTATGTTTTATAAATAAATGATAATGAAGGTTTTTTCAATAAAGGGATCTTAGCTTAGCACCGAGTGAACTTGTAGATTAGAGGGTGGCATCTTCCTAAAGAGGGAAGGTGAAAAGGGTCCATTACAGTCCTCATAGGGTGGATAGCCTCATGACCCAACATAGGCTGTAGATTTGATGTTTCAATGACAGCCCTAAGTTCCATAAACTATGCTTTTCACATAGGATCTAGCAAGTGAATTCACGTAATATGATAGCATGTTACTCATGTCTTACCTTGGCAAGTAAGATTCCCTCTTTTTGTTGTGAGGCGATAACACCAAATTCCATGTTTAGCACCCATGGTCTTAGTGTCGGTTAAGACTATAGTTCCCTAATGTAAACTGGACAATGGAAGTAAAGTGAGGACCCTTACTAGGATAACCTAAGGGTAGTTGCTTAGTGTACGTGGGGGTATGTGACTTCACCTATGCATTGCACATGTGGCTCTTGAGGGAAGTCCTAGGAAGGTGTTCTAATGCATGTGTCTATGAATATGTCTTTATGCATGACACTGTAGTATTGGTATACTTGTTATGAAGATGTGCATGGTATGAGTCTATATGCATGAAGTTGATCTTATTGACTATATGATGAAGGTCTTGATTGTCATAAATGAAGTTATCTTCTCTTACTATGTTGATGTATGATTTGGATGTAAAGGCTTGTGGTCTCATGATAGGTTTACTAAGTATGTGTGAGGTTATGGGGCTTTACATGTACATTGCACTAGTAGACTTAGATTGGGGGCATGAGTTAAGTCTTATAAGGTTCCACGTGAAGTAAAATAAGTATATGTGCATAATGACTAGGACTTCACTGTAATGTCCTTATAGTCTTGACTTAACTATGTCTATGTTGTACTATACTTCTATGATGGAATGTGTTGTCTCGTGTAGATTGTATGTATGGTTTCCTTGTGATCATAAGGTAATGCATTGCACCAAGTATCACTAGAGGGTTACTTGGGAGGTAAATGAATAAAAGAAAGAAATGTCCATGTATAGTAGGAATAGCTCACTTTAATGTGACTTGAAAATGTAATAAATTCTATATGTGATCTTATTAAATGTTTGGCCTTTGAATATGTTTATATGAAGTATGTGAATGATATAAATTCTATTTTATAAAGGTTTTATGAAGATTTACTCAAAAAGGGATTAAGTATTATTTCAAGAAAATGTCCCTTTTAAATGCATGTTTTTGCATTGTTGTCATACTTAGGGCATTCTTTTACTAATCCCATTGTTCTCTACTTTTTACAAAAAGTGTAGGTTATGGATGCTTAAAGTATGTCTTGAATGGTGAAGATCTTGATATATGATTCCCAAGCTCAATTAAAGGAATCCTTAAGTTCAAGAATCTCCTACTTATGTCTTTACTCTAAAGTGTTTGAATATTGTATAGTTACGAAATGTGTCTTAAGGGCTGTGTCCCTAATGTATTCTAATGTTGATTAAGTCTAAGATGGCAAAGAGACTTAAGCTCTAAGTATGAAATATGATATTTTTATATATATGAAATAAAGTTTCTAGCATATGATGTGCTATGAAAAGTTTTAAATTTGCCGCTAAATTTACGATGTCAATGAGACGAATCATAATTATGGGATTGTGTAAGACCTCTGAGAGGTCAAGTATGCCAGGTTACTTCTAGGGGGTGCTCCCCAGATGTGACAAACGTGGTATCAGAGCATCAGGTTTATAAAGTGGTTTTAGGCTCTAAAAGTCTCATATTGTCACGTCTAGTAGAGTCTCATTTTCATTGGCATTGAGTCGCGACATTTTCAAATGATATGAGAGGCTATATGACGCTAGAGTTTCCCTTCTTCATCATTCTCATATCGTGCAATAGAACTTAACTCTATAATATCTCTTTCTTATGTTTTCTTGTACGGTGGTCTTTTTGATGTGATTGCTTGGATTGGATGATATCTTATATGCTTGATGGATAAAAGGTGAGTTAATGCTTAACTTAGTCTTATGGTTTGATAAGTATGTGTGAAGGTGACTTTTGGCATGATGTGATGCCATTTACGGCTATGTATGAGACTAATGTGAAATAGCATGTTATGTTGAGAAATGTATGTCATGATATGATTAAAGAATGTTAGAAGTTATTATGGTTGAAATGAGTTTATTTTGGAATGGTGTGTTACAACATGGTTCTACATGATGGTATCCTAATATTATGATTTGATCTTGAAATGTTTAGTGACTACCTATGAAATCATGCTACCCTAAGAATATGTGCCTGAAAAGTGTTCAATGTTTCTTTTTTTTATATTTGTGGTCATTTCTATGTTTCCTAGTATGAATTGGAGTCCTTTATATATACTTGATCCTTGGTGTGAAATAAGTATGCTTGTGATGGAAAGGTGATGATGTGGGTTTTACTGACCTAGAAGTCACCTTACTGTAATGTCTAAATAAAAAGAAGATGGCTAAGTATCCTTGTTGTTTTCCCCTAATGTTGTGTGACCTTGGTGTCTATTGTATGGTATGAAAACCTTATGTGGTTGAATGAGATGACCTAACTTGATGATGGGGATAATTTGCATAGATGGTATAGAAGGCATTGGTTGACTTAGTGTAATTCCTTTATTGGTTTATAACTAAAATCCTCTTGAAAAATTGGGTTAAGTTGCTCTTAATTGGGTTTACCCTAAGTGGGAGATTGTGATGAAATGGTAAGGTTGTAGATATTTCTACTTTGTCCTTCTATTTTTGCTTGAACTTGAATCTAATGAAGTCTTGATGAACTTGTTAATGAACAGAGTGTTGCATAAAGTATTAATTGCTTGAACTTTATATGTTTGGTATGTATTGATTGACATAACCTTAAAAATCTTGTGAAGATTCCAAGGTGCATGAATTGAAATTCTGATAAAATTCATGGTTTTCTCATGATTGAATTGCATCTTAACATGGTAAATGTGCATCTTAACATGCTAATTGTACATTTGAATTCATGAGATAAGGTAAGAAACTTGGTTTTAGTCACTTTTAATATGTAAGGTTTAGCCATATAATAAAAAGTTGAGTCTCTTTAAAATAAAATGTGTAGAGTCTCTTGAAAACTAGTGACTTGTATGGTTTGGAAAGCATGATTTTAGGCTCACTCTTAAAAGATGAAAGCATGTGTAGCTACGTGTTCATGTGTGTGCTTATGGTTAAGACTAATGTTAAGCTAGAATTTGAGATTTTGTGAAATGGCTTCCTAATTGTTGTGATGTATTTCGTGTGACTTACCATTAGACTTCACTAGGAAGAAAATATGAGCATGCCTTGGTTTAAAAGTTGAGAAATTATCATGTTACAGTAAGGATGATCTTTGTGCAATTGCTTGGGTATGAACTCATGATACATGTAAGTGTGTTGAGGAGAAGGACATTCCTCCATGGACACCACTAAACATTGTATGGTAGAGTGTGACCTTAATAGCACTAGGTATAACTAATAAAGATCTTTCTTGATTCAATCAACACAAGTCTATGTGCATTGAAATATGAGTGATTAAATGGCTTTTGAGTATTTTTGTAATCTTCCTATGTATGGACTTACATGATGAGATCTTAATAAAAGGAAGTGTAATGATCATGTTATGATTAGGAGAAGGATGTTCTTCCTATGAAAATGATAAGAGCCTTATTATTGATGCATTAAAAAGTAAGGGAATTGCAGTCTTGCTTACTTGTGTGCATTGAGTGCTAAATGATTTGAAGTTGTGTTCCTTGTATCACTACTAGAAATAAGGCCTACGGTAACGGAAAATTTAGCGACGGTTACGCAACCGTTACTATAGAGGGTCTATTACAACAGTTTGAACCGTTGCCAAAAGGATTGGGTATTATTGCTATGGCTAGGTAATTAATCTGTTGCCATTGTGTGAAATTCGTTGCAATAGACCCACATATTTCAATGGTTGCTAGAACCGTTGACATAAAGTCATCTATGGCAACATTTAATGCGACTTATTTTTCTATTGGAACGGTTATTAAATCCCTCCATAATTTTCCTCATTTATTTTTGATGAACCGCCAAAACATTTTCATTATATTTAATTTTTAACTAATTTTTTAAATACAATTTATTTTTCTCTTTATCAGATATTGATACAAACGAGGCAAACATTTGCTAAGCTCATTTCCCATCTCTTCAACTAAGAACACAAAAGTTTTCATTTTTCTTCTCTTTAACCTAATTTTCATCCATTCATAGTAGATCGATTGAACATAGAAGTTGGGGAGCATTGCAGGTAAGTTCTTCATTTCTCTCATTTTAGGGCTAACATAAACCTATTTTTGAATTCGAATCTAAACCTACTTATCTCTTAAAACCCCTTGTGAAATCTACCGAAATTGAGGATTGTATGTTTTCTTGTAAAATTTGACAAATCTAGAGGTTTTGTTCTTCAACTGGTGGAGGTTCTCTTCTCAATCTTTAAGGTTATAGCTGAAGAAACTACAAGTTTGGGCTTTTGAGGTTTTATTCTTGAATCTCTTCTTTTGTGTTTAATCTTTGGGTGTGGTTAGTCTATTTGATGTATTTATGTGATTGTGGGTTTTTTCCCACTAAATTGTAGCTATTGTGGGTTTACTGTTTTTTTGGAGTTACGATAAAATTGACTACTTTAGACCATATTTAACTTGAAATTGATGGTGTATTTGTTGTCCATGAGTTATTTAATCCGGTTAGAATACCCTCGCATTGATGATGTCTTCACTGATTTAACATCTCACTTGAGTAGGATGTCAAAAATACACTTTCATTATTGTTGAATATTTACGTTAGAGCAACATGAAGTAAGTGATACATTAACATAAAAATGGAATAAACAAAAATTAGCTACTGGTTGATACTAAAAATTTGCTACTAGTTCAAAAATTGATCTTCTTCTGTCAATCATCACAATTCAAAGCACAACGTCATCTACTCCAGCCAGCTCTTCCGGCTTCCGGCCGAATCTGCCATGGTCGCTTGAGCTATAGCCATGGCTGTAACTTGTAACTGCTCTTCCTTTTTTTCGCATTTTTCAGTTGGATTCTTTCCGATTTAGCGATGTATATGAGCTATTGTGAATATCCATGGAGGATATTTTCTTGGATATCATCATCATACTTCTGACTTTCCTCTTTTCTCCTTTACTAGTTCCTTCTAATTGTTGAAGAACCTCTTCTTTTTTACATGATTTTAGGTCTATTTCCTGTTATTATAGAATATAGCTTGTGTTGTGACTTTTCTGTAGTTGGTACTTCATTGATTTCTTCTTGAAATGGACTGGTATCTGCTCATGAATTATAAAGTAAGTTTTCTTCAACAAAAAAAGGCCATGAATGTTTTGGCAAAAGCTATTAGATCAAGCATTGCACATTACCTATTTTTACCAATAGTTCAAAATGTCAGTTTGTTTCGAGACGTTTCCAGGGACCTGCTTTTCCAACTGATAATTTCTTGTTGTACATTGTTCTGATCCCATTCTTATTTGGTGTACACAACGTATATTCGATGCTTTATTTCCTACTTTTAAGGTTCCTGAAATGGAAGTTGAATACAACCCTTACAAGGAAGATGTGATTTTACAGAAAGAGTCTCAAGAAGATTTTTACATGATAATCTAAGGAGCATTGGTAAGTTAATATGTTGGGAACAATTACTTGAACAATGTGGAGGAAACAAAAGCATCGATGAGGTCCCCTGTGGTTCTTATTCAGGTAATAGAAGTCAAACTGGTGCAAATTGGGGAAAATCCATCAAGAATAGAGATACTATTCACATGAGAAACAACTTCAATTCATTGCAGGAGCAGAATGTGAAACTAATAATATAGCATGATACACTAAAAGAGCTATTCATACTAGTCACGACAAGGAGAGGTGACAATGATAGCTGATCTTGCAGATCCTGCTTATAAGCTTGACACTACAAGAAATATGCAATGTTTTTGATTATTTGAACCTATAACTAGCCTTACTGCTTGCTGAATGAACATTCTTATTTTACTATATTTGTTGTAAGAAGTTAGTTTCTGCTATAACCAAGTGATCACAACAAATGACTTTCTAACATCACTTGCATAAGCTTCGAGCATGTATATTCTCACTTGTATTGCCAATTGTTGTGTCCCACTTTTCATGTTGAATTTAAATATAATGGAGGTCTCATATACTGGAGTTTCTACATCAATATGTGAGAATAGTTTTAGCTCTTTGTAGATGCAAAAGGTCAAACCTTCAATTTTGTAATGGAGTTGAGGTTTGTCGTCCGTCTGGTTCAATTACTATTACCCTTTCATTAAGCAATCCAATTGTCACTTGATCAAGTTTAAAGAAGAAACATCATGATGAACCTGAAAAGAATAAAATTGATTTATTTGTGATTAGAATTTAATTCTATATGTATTTTCAGCGGCTAACTACATGTGAGGTATTTTGTGTTCCATAAAGTATTGCATAGTTGTGATTTGTAATTTGTTGTTCCAGAAAGTATTTCTGGTGGGAAATTTTGATTTGTGATTTTCTTAGTTCTTTGTTAATGTATTGTTTGAAGATTCAAGTAATTCAACTATTTGATAACATTCTCTTTTCTGATATATTTTGTAGGCTCAACTCGAAGAAATGGTTCAAGAAGATCCATCTCTACCTATTATAGAGATTGTTGAAGAACTCTTCGTTGCTCCACAATCACATGTCCCACCTACAACAAATTAGTTTCAATCGAATGACCATTGCTTGTTCAACTTACCAAGTTAGTAACAATATACCTGATTTTTTGTTTATTTTCTTTATAGTTAGTGACTATAGATATGAAATCTGTTTTTGAATATCTGCGCTACTCAACTTTCTTTAGTTGTGATGGGTTCTGTTTTTCATTTTCTGCACAACGGAAAAGGCTTATTTTTAAATTTTCTGCACTGCTGCCAGGTTTTCTATTTTACCATGTTTTTCCTTATTGTTATTCTTTCTGCTCGTCTCTTACGGTATCCTTTCTGCGCTGCTGCAACATAACCTTATTTTTAAATTTTCTGCACTGCCAAAAAAGTTAGCATACTACCAAAAAATAAGACAGAAACCATTCTTCAAGATTAAATCAGATATCATCAGTTTTTTATCGAATTAAGGAGGATTTTCTTACGTCGAATTTCTCAAAAATAATGTAACCTAATTGAGAAAGAGGAATGAAGTGTGCAGAAAAAGTGTTGGTGGAATGGAGGATTTTCCCAAGTTCACATCAACATATCCTTAAACAATAGGTGAGAGCTTCACTTTAAATGTTCAATGAATGAAGCAACCTTTTCTAAAAGACCATGAACTAGATTGGAATAGAATATCTTGACACTGTTGAAGTTCCACATATTGCAGTAGGATTCATCACGACAACTGCAAACTACCTTTTACACCATTGATGAGTAACTAGAGCAATAACAATTAGACAATGAGGACAAGAGATGGTAAAGAAACTACAACCTCTAGATGTTATGGAAATTAAATTGTGAAAGCTCTTTAAATTTTACAGTTATTGAAGCACCTCTTGCAACATACTACAAAGAAATCATGCATGCAAGAATAGGGCAACTTGAATATCTCATTTATCAAAATCCATTGCGAATTCCTCGAAGAAACGCCATTCAAATGGAAGAAATACAAGGATAATCGATATTTGCACTATCATTTCTCGTCTTTTATTTTTTGTATGTATCCATGTGTGCAGTCTATGAATTTTGAAGGAGGGATTAACTTCCAAATTAGTTTGGGATTGACATACAAACTTCATTTGGGATTGATGGATTGTTGATTTGTATTAACGTTGCATTTTACAATTGCCTTTCTTTTTAAGTATCATTGTTATTTAGATATCGTCTTTGTTAGATTTGTTGTTCATCCAGCTCGTCTCTTAAACTATCTTTCTATCAATTTATTTCTATGTTTTACTAAACTTTATTTAGGGGTGGTTATCCAAAATAGATGTTGGATTCTTGATTGAAGTATCTGAAAGTTTTTCTAAGTGATTCATTTCTTATTTTTTGCAGCTTTTATAGATGTTCCTAGATATCATATGACAAAGACAAAACTTTCTATTCTTTGCTCAACTTTTAGTCATTCTTCAATGAAGATACAAGCTTAGAAGATGGACTTATAACTCATTCTTACTTTGCTATGAATGTTATGCAAAACCTTGGATGCTATCTATGTGTTTTTGTTTATTACGCAATATTGAAACTTGCATCATATGTGATGATCGATCACAAGTTTATTGTAATCAATCACACTCTTTATTTCTATCGCCTTACAACCCTTTCTATATCATCTTTTGTATCCAGATTTTTAGTATCCAGATTTTCAGTAATAATTAATGTGATATTTGTTATATTTTTGTGAGAATGGTGATTAGTTAGAGACCATAATTATTTACTTTTAAAAGGTAATTTGATAACTTTATAATAACTATAACTCAACTAGTAAACTTGTAATTATTAGTATGTAGTAAAAAAATTATATTTCTTGTATTGATCTTCATTTTATAGAGATTGAACTTCAGTGAAAAGCAAAGTCGAAGTAGAATTTGGGGACTCGAAGAAAATCACCTCAGTTTGCTTCCACAAAATAGGTCAGCATCATCTCTTTTTTCTCCGTGAAATTCTAGAAAATTGAAGTGTCTTCATGTTTCTTTAAAGAATATGAAAATTTGTTAGTTTTATTTCGTGTGATTGAGAGTGAGAGGATTCTTTACTGAAAAAGATATTAGTGTAAATTTTGATCTAGTAGTCATTGTTTTTCATTTAGCAATATATGATAAACATCTTTTCTAAAAGTTAATTAGTTTTAAAGAAATTATGGTTTATACACTTCTCTTTTATGGTTTTGTGGTTCCGTTTATGTTACACACTTGGAGGTCATGCTTTAAGACACAATGATATGCTTGTGCTACTCATTTATCTAGAAAAGATTTAAGGTCTTAGGATGAGTTTATGGTGAGTTCTTGAGCTTTACAATTTTAGAGTTCTATCCACAAGACATGAAGATTTTAAATGAAATTCACCATTTGATAATTATGAGACTTTTTTTATTTTTAAGCCTATAAAAATGCTTCAGTTCAATGAATCTCTCCGTCTTTTATATTTCAAACTTCATACTCAGAAAAGTCATTTCTTTACTTCAAAAGGAAACATATGCCTATTTTTAATCAAAATATGAAATTATCCAGATTTGTGTTTATCTAAACGTGGACTAACATTTGATAAAATATATTGATCCTATTTGAAAATCTAGTGATATCCATATTGTACATCAAGAACACCTTGAGTGGATGAATTAAAAGTCTTGAAGAAAAAATGTGTTTTCACTTTTGAAATTGTCAATGTTGTATTTAGCCATGGTTCAAAGTTTGAGTTCTCTTGTATGTCAAGGTATACATGTTGTCAAGTTTAGTTGTGTTTCCTACTTCATCTAAATGACAAAAATTTTAAACTAACGAAGTTGATATGTTTCGGTTAACCCTTGCATATCTGTCTACGCAAAACATTTTTTTTTTCCGTATAAAACTTTTGTATGAGAATGGTCCATATGAATGTCTTGAACTAGCTGAAATAATTCATGTTTAAATATATGGATGAACATATAGTGTCAGTTTATTTCCGCCCTTGTATAAAATTTTGAGTTAAGTGCTTACCCTATTCAATTTGAGTTAGGAATTATAATTTTTGTTTTTAAAATTTCAAGTGTTGAATTTATACATGCTTCATTATAGAAACTTATTGTTTGTGCAGATTCTTATTTGGATGGCCATGAATCATGCATTCTTGAATTAGTAAAAGCCTCCCCCACAAGTGATCAACGAGAAAGTAAAAATGGAGTGCAAGTATAAGTATTTTTACATTCTTTATAGTAAACGGAAATGTAAAGATAAGTTATGAATAGAAGAACTGTATCAATAGAGACTATATAGAGAGAGGATTTGAACAGGCTTGTTGGAGGAGCTAGTTATTAGTTGATTTAATTGTAACTCTTCTTATTGTTGTTTTAAATATTGTGTTTGTTGACCCAAAAATAGATTACTTTAAGAGTATTATAAATTTTTATGTTCTAGATTTTTATTACATACACAAATAATTATTACAATCAAATTAATATAATTTGGTATATTGAACCATTGCAATATGCCATTTGGTTGTTGCAATAGCCTACCAAACTGTTGCAAATGGTTAAAATAACCATGACAATATGCAAGTTGAACCGTTGCTATAGCTTCAAAAATCATTCCATAAAATGTCATTACAACACATTAGAAACCGTTACGTTTGGCTAATAATCCGTTGCTATAGATTTTCCTATGGCATCGAGTTTATATCCGTTGCTATAGATACATCTATGGAAACTATTTTCCTACCGTTGCACAAAACCATTGCAATAGACCTATCGTAACGCGATCAGATGAAATGGTCCCTAAACCGTTGCCATACGTATATTGCAACGGGTATCTTATCTATTGCAACGATTTTAGAAATGTTGCCATAAGCCTTTTTTCTAGTAGTGTATGTTTGGTGCATTAACTTCTATGTTAATATGTTATTATGATGATGAACTTCTCTATGATGCATTGAAGTCCTTGTTGTGATTAAAGTGTTCGAAGTGTCATTCGAGGACGAATGTTCCCAAGTCGGGGATATTGTAAGACCCCCAAAATGAGTTAGGGTGTCTAGAGCCTATGATGTTGGTCTTATGGTTTTAAGGTCCTAAAATTTCTTGTGATATGGTTTAGAGGCATTGTGTAAAGTTTGAGGTTATTTGTAAGTCAAACGTCAAGGGACAACCAAGACGTTCGACGTCTAGTCACCTATGTGCCTCATATGTCTATACATGTTTATAATTCTATGAAATGAGCTTATGAAGTCTTAAAGTGAGTTTTAATGATGTTTTATGGTAGTATATGAAGTTTCGTGAAGTTTGGAGGTCCAACGTCCAAGACGTTCGAAAGATAGCCTTGAGATATGCAAGTGTGTGTCTTGATGGGGCCTTGCATGTTTGGACGAGTTGTGAGTATTTGTTTTAGATGAAACTCATGTGTGAGGTCTAGAACTTTGTAAGGTTTGTATTTACGTTGGAAACGTCTGGTTACGACTTCTAAAGGTCCCCACAAAAAGGCCCACAAGAAGGACCCAAGACTAGTCGAGACACTGCCTTGGCAGTGTCAATCGACTGAACCAAATGATGTCCAGTTGGTTGATCAATGACCCGTAGGTGAGGTCTAGTAGATTTACACTTATACTGGGAAAGTCTCAACCCAAAAACAGGCCAAGTACCAATTGACTGAAGCCAAAGGATGTCCATTCGATTGAGCAACGACCATTCGATGGTCATTCGTCGATGGTCGCCTGCAACATTGTCTTGCCAACTGTTTTATTTAAGGGGTGAATGGGAAATTCACCACATGTCCTAAACTGACTCTAATTGATTAATTTACCAATTTTTGGGTGTTTTTAAGGGATCAAACACGTGAACAACCCATTCTCATTCCCTTCTCACAAAATCGAACCTTCCCTCCAAAACCAATTCTCTCGAGAAACCTCCATTGTTATTGAAGCTCAAGAATAGCTTGTATATTGGATTATCATGGGTTATTCACCAAATTTTAAAGGTTTTCAACTAGATAAAGGTATGGTGTTCCTTCATCTCTAAGTAAGCTTTCACTTGGAGAGTTTTTCTCAAAGTTTTCAAAGAGATTTCATGATCAAACTTCCAATCTTTTCATATAGACATGGGTTCTTCCTAAAAAAGTTTTAAATGGTTAAATCATGATTAATTGATGTTAATGTATTGGGTTTAACGTGAATTTGAATCCAATTGCATTATGAACCCATATCCCTTCCTAATTCTATTTTGCCCTTGCATGGGCATTGTGATCATGGCTTGTTAATGGTAGATTTGTGATTCTCTTATGTTGAATTGCTTATATCTATTGTTATTTATGTGAATTGATTATGATTTGATGATGAAGATTCCATGTGGATCAATGTAAGAAGATTTGAGCATGCCTAGCCAAGCTATCAATGTGATCACTGTAATGTCGGTCTTTTGATGAATAAAAGTGGATTTCGATTATGTTGTTGTTATAGTAGCTACTGCCTTAGACCAAAAATTTGGTTAAATTGTGAATATAAATGTGGTATGATCAAAGTAAAGAAGACCTAGTATTGATGGATCTATGTGCTTCTAAGCTATTGAGTAATAACTTGTGATCACTGTAACATTGGTCCTTAATTATATAAAAGTTGATTTTGAGTATGTTAATTTGCTTCGATATACTGTATAGAATGTGTATTGATGATGAAATATATGATGTTGGATCAATGCGGACTAATAGTTAAAGAACTTGAGCTTTACTTCTTATTGAGTGTTAAGTATGGTATTCATTGTAACATGGACTCTATAATGCATAATTATTGAACTCGTATATGTAAGTACAATTGTATCCACTGACCTATGTTGATAAGATTAATGAAATATGATTTATAACTCATGCAAGTAAAATTGGGTAATGGTTTATGTTCTTCTACCTTCTAGTATGTTAATGTGTTGTACTACTTGTAGCATGATCTTGTAGTAGCTTGAACTTGATTTCATGTATGATTATGGAACTTTAGATACATCCCTATACTTAATTTTTTGATGAAAGAGTAGTAATGGTCAATGATGACCAAAGGCTAAAGGATTGCTAAGAATTGCTCTACTCTTCTACTTCCCTATTTCTCTATAGTAATGTTGATGAAGCCTTGTATAGCATAGTGTGGTATGGTCCACTTATGGTGGCGGTGTTTACTTTATGTCATTAGATATGTGTTGACTATGGCCTTGAAGGTAAATTGATGAATATATGAATGAGTGGTTATGATGACCACTTTATGTGTAACTTATGCCTAGTCTTCTACTTGAGTTGTGAATCTAGGTTATGTTACTATTGTTATGAGCATGTAAAGGGTTATGTAATACCATGTGTAGGTGCTGCCATTAATCAAGTGTTAAATATTGATGACCCCTACCCATGTACCTCTATGTGAATGTGTGAATAGATAATGTTAGGAGCCTTAAAGTATATTATGAAGATTGTCTTGTTTCCTATGCTAAATTGTGTTGTGTGGTCTATACTTGAAAGTGTAATGTGGTCTAAGAGGGTGGATGCCTGAATGAGTTGTTGATAGACATTATGTGATCATGTTTTCTAATGTACACACTGACTCCCAATTCATGCATGCTTAAAAGTAGTAAAGGTTCATGGTGTCTAAATGAAAGGTAGTTCTCATATTCACTAGTGTCTATTACTATGCATGTCAAGCTTATGTGTGTGATGAAGTATGAATGTGCATAGAGTCTTTGTGGGATTGTATGAAAGGATTACTCATATAGTTATACCTATAGACTCATGCATTGATATATGAACATGTTTGACATTTATGTGTTATGTGAAAGGTTTGCTCACATATATGTATACACACACACACATGAATGATGATCTAGTCAATAGAGGAGCCTTGAAAGATGTGCTCAAGTGTATCCTTAACTAGATAGTGCTAATACATATGCTATGTCCATGTGAAAGGATTTCTCATATGATTTAGGTTAATGAACTCTAATCTATTACCTATGAGTTGAGCATATGAGGGGATGACTCTCCTAAGCCTATGTTTTATAAATAAATGATAATAAAGGCTTCTTAAATAAAGGTAACTTAGCTTAGCACCGAGTTAAATTGTGTATGAGGGGGTGGGACCTTCCTAATGTCGGAAGGCAAAACGAGTCCACCACGGTCCTCATAGGGTGGATAGACTAATAACCCAACAAAAGGTATAGAGTTGATGTTTCCATGACAGACCCAAGTTCCATAAACTATGCTTGCCACATCGGATCTATCAAGTGAATTCACCTAATATGCTATCATGTTTCTCATGTCTTACCTTGGCAAGTAAGATTCCCTCTTTTTGGTGTGAGGGGATAACACCAAATTCCATGTTTATCACCCATGGTCTTAGCGTCGGTTAAGGCTATAGTTTTCCTAATGTAAAATGGACATTGGAAGTAAAGTGAGGACCGTAACTAGGATAACCTAAGGGTAACTGCTTAGTGTAGATGGGGGTATGAGACTTCACCTATGCATTGCACAAGTGGCTCTAGAGGGAAGTCCTAGGAAGTTGTTCTAATGCATGTGTCTATGATTATGTCTTTATGCATGACTTTGTAGTATTGGTCTACTTGTTATGAAGATGTGCATGGTATGAGTCTATATGCATGATGTTGATCTTATTGACTATATGATGAAGGTCTTGATTGACATAAATGAAGTTGTGTTCTCTTACGACGTTGATATATGATTTGGATGTAAAGTCTTGTGGTCTCATGATAGGTTTACTAAGTATGTGTGAGGTTATGGGGCTTTACATGTACATTGCACTAGTAGACTTAGATTGGGTGCATGAGTTAAGACTTATAAGGTTCCACGTCAAGTAAAATAAGTACATGTGTATAGTGACTAGGAGTTCACTATAATGTCCTTATAGTCTTGGCTTAACTATGTCTATGTTATACTATACTTCTATGATGGAATGTGTTGTCTCGTGTAGATTGTATGTATGGTTTCCTTGTGACCATAAGGTGATGAATTGCACCACGTATCACTAGAGGGTTACTTGGGAGATAAACGAATAAAAGAAAGAAATGTTCACTGTAAAGTAGGAATAACTCACTGTAATGTGACATGAAAATGTAATAAATTCTATATGTGATCTTATGAAATGTTTGACCTTTTAATATGTTTATATGAAATATGTGAATGATATAAATGCTATTGGATAAAGGTTTTATGAAGATTTACTCAAAAACACATGAAGTATGATTTCAAAGAAAATGTCCCTTTTAAATGCATGTTTTTGCATTGTTGCC
Source organism: Solanum sitiens (assembly GCA_016801875.1). NCBI lineage: Eukaryota > Viridiplantae > Streptophyta > Magnoliopsida > Solanales > Solanaceae > Solanum > Solanum sitiens. The sequence continues at coordinate 1,782,911 of JABWTJ010000152.1, forward strand.
ATACTTAGTACATTCTTGTGCTAATCCCATTTTTCTCTACTTTTTACACAATGTGTAGGTTATGGATGGTTGAAGGATGTCTTGAATGGTGAAGAGCTTGATAGATGATACCCAAGCTCAATGAAAGGAATCCTTAAGTTCAAGGATCTCCTACTTATGTCTTTAATGTAAAGTCTTTAAATATTGTATAGTTATGCAATGTCTCTTATGGGTCGTGTCCCTAATGTACTCTAATGTTGTTGATTCTAAGTTGGCAAAGAGACTTAAGGTCTATATATGTATTATGACTTATGTTTTATCTATATATGAGATGAAGTTTCTAGCATATGATGTGCTATGAAAAGTTTTAAATTTTCCGCTAAATTTACTATGTCAATGCATTGAATGATAATTATAGGTGTGTATAAGACCTCCGAGAGGTCAAGTAAGGCATGTTACTTCTATAGGGTGCTCTCCGGATGTGACAAATGTGGTATTAGAGCATGAGGTTTATAAAGTGGGTTTAGGTCCTAAAAGTCTCATATTGCCACGTCTAGTAGAGTCTCGTAGCATTGGTGGTGTGTCGTGAAACATCAAATGGTACGAGAGGCTATAGGACGATAGAGTTTTCCTTCTTCATCATTCTCATATCGTGCCATAGAACTTAACTCTATAAGATTCTCTCTCTTATGTTTTCTTGTCCGGTGTTATTGTTGATGTTATTGCTTGGATGAGATTGTATGTCTATGCTTGAGGGAGAAAAGGTGAGTTAATGCTTATCTTGGTTTTATGGTTGAATGAGTACGTGTGAAGGTGAATTTTGGCATGTTTTAATGATGTGATGCCAATTATGGCTATGTATGAGATTTATGTGAATAAGCATGTTTTGTTGAAGAATGTATATCATGATATAGTTAAAGCATGTTAGAAGTTATTATGGTTGACATGAGTTTCTTTTGAAATGATGTGTTACTATATGGTTTTATATGTCGGTAGCCTAATTATCTGATTTGTACTTGAAATGCTTAGTGACTACCTATGGAAGCATGCTTCCCTAAGAATATGTGCTTAAAAGTGTTCAATGCTTCCCTTTTTATATATGTGGTCCTTGATAAGTTACCTAGTATGGATTGGAGTCCTTTGTATATAATTGATCCTAAGAGTAAAGGTAGTATGCATGATTTGGTAGGGTGATGATGTGGGTTTTAGTGATCTAGAAGTCACCTCACTGTAATGTTCTAGGGAAAAGAAGAAATTTGATGGCTATGTGTCCTTGTTGTCTTCCCCTAATATTCTATGACCTTAGTGTCTATTTTATGGTATAAAAACATTATGTGTTGAATGGTATGACCTAACATGATTATTGGGAATAAATTGCCTAAGAAATGAAGTTTAAAATACCTTGCTTGACTTACTGTAAATTCCTTTTAAATGGTAATCACTTTTAAGTGATGAAAAATGAAGGTTGCTAAGTTATGATCCTCTTAAGGTTGGGTTAAGTTGCTCTTAATTGGGTTTACGCTATGTGGGGGATGGTTATGGAAATGGTAAAGTTGTATATATTTTCTACCTTGACCTTCTATTTTCGCTTGATCTTGAATATAATGAATTCTTGATGAGCTTGTTCATGAATAGAGTTTTGCATAAAGTATGAGTTGCATGAACTTCATATTTTTTGTATGTATTTAATGACATTACCTTATGGATAGTTTTAAGATTCCAAGGTGCATGAATGGAAATTTCAATTAAATACATGTTTTCTCATGAGTATTGTACATCCTATCATGCTAATGGTACACTTGACTTCATGAGATAAAGTAGGAAACTTGGTTTTAGTCACTTGTGATATGTAAGGTTTAGCTTTATAATGAAATGTTGAGTCTCTTTAAAATGAAATAAGTGGAGTCTCTTGAAAACTATGTGACTTGTATGGTTGGGAAAGCATGATTGTAGGCTCACTCTTGAAAAGTGAAAGCATGTTTAGCTTAGTATTCATGTGAGTGCCTATGATTTGTATTAATATTCCAAATTATGCTTACTGTGAAGGTGAGTACTATTTTATAAATTGACATTGTTTGAAATGGTTTCCTAATTGTTGTGATGCATTTGGTGTGACTTACCATTTGGATTTCAATAGGAAGAAAATATGAGCATGTCTTTATTTGGAAAGTTGAGAAATTCTCATATTACAGTAAAAGGTGGCCTTTGTGCATTTGCTTAAGTGTGAGCTCATGATACATATAAGTGTGTTGAGGAGAAGGACATTCATCCATGGACACTACTAAGCATGGTATGGTTGAGTGTAACCTTCATGTCACTAGGTCTAACTAATAAAGGCCCTTGTTGATTCAATTAACTCAAGTTTATGTGCATTGAAGCATGAGTGCCTACTTACTTTTGAGTGATGCGGAATCTGCCTTAGCATGAATAAAAGAAGGGAGTATGATTAACTATTAATAAATGGATTATAATTACCATGTTATTATTAGGAGAAGGATGTTCCTCCTATTAACATGATAAGAGCCTTGTAATTGATGCATTAAGGAGTGAGTGAATTAAAGTTTTGCTTGCTTGTGTGCATTGAGTGCTAAATGATGTGAAGTAGTGTTCCTTGTAAGTTTGGTGCATTAACTTCTATGTGTTGATGTTATGAATATGATGAACTTCTCAATGATGCATTAAAGTCCTTGTTGTGATTGAAATGTTCTAAGTGTCATTCGAGGACGAATGTTCCCAAGTGGGGGATATTGTAAGACCCCCAAAATGAGATAGGGTGTCTAGAGACTAAAATGTTTGTATTAATATAATAAGGTCCTAAAATGCCTCATAGTATTGTTAAGAGGTAGTGTGCAAAGTTTGATGTGATTTGGAAGTCAAACGTCAAGGGTCGACCAAAATGTTCGACGACTAGTCAACTATGTGCCGCATATGTCTATGCATGCTCACAATTGTAATAAATGAGCCTAAAGAGTCTTAAAATGAATTATAATGATTTTAAATGGTATTATATGAAGTTTAAAGAACTTTGTAGGTCAAACGTCCAATAACGTCCAAGACGTTCGAAAGTTAGCCCTTGAAACATTCATGTACGTCTTGATGGGGCCATGTATGTTTGGACATGTTGCAGGTGTTTGTTTTGGGTTAAACTTATGTGGAATGTCTACAACTTGTTAAGGGTTGTATTTACGTTGGAAACTTCCGGGTACGACTTCTAAAGGGCCGCGTAAAAGGACCCACAATAAGGACCCAAGGCTGGCCGAGACACTACCTTGGCAGTGTCAATCGACGGACCAAACGACGGCCAGTTGGTCAACCAAAGGCCCGTAGGTGAGGTCTCGTTGATTGGTACTTATCTTGGGCAGGTCTCAAGGAAAAAGTTGGACAAGTACCAATCGACGGAAGCCAATGCACGGCCCGTCCACTGACCTACGGCCAGTAGATGGCTCCGTGGATGGTGGCCTACAATCTGTGCCTGCCTACTGTTTCATTAAAGGGGTGAATGGAAAATTCACCCCACGTCCTAAACCGACTCTAATTGAGTTATTTACCTAATTTTGGATGTACATAAGTCATCAAAAATATGAACCTCCCGTTCCCAATCCCATACACAAGTAAGAAATCTTTGCCTCGAAAAATCTTCTCCCTAAAAACCTCCATTGTTGTTGAAGCTCAAGAACAGCTTGGAGCTTTAAATGGCATGATTTATTCACCAATTTTTAGAAGTTTTCATGTAGACAAAGGTATGGTGATCTTAATCTCTATTTATCCTTCCATCTAGAGAGTTAAATCTCAAAGTTTCAAAAGAAAAAAATATGATCAAACATCTTCTTATTCAATATGCCATGGGTTCTTTCTAAAAAAAATTTAAACAATTAAATCATGCTTAATTTAAGTTAATACAGTAGTTTTAACGTGAATTCTACTCCAATTGCATGATGAACCCATGTTCCTTCCAAACTTGATTTAGTCTTTGCATGGGCTTTGTGATCTTGATTTGTTGTCTATATAATTATGATTATATTACGTTCAAGTGGTTATATATACTGTTATTTACATGAATTTACGTTGAATTGATGTTGAAGGATCCATGAGGATCAATGTATGAAGATTTGAACATGTTTAGACTAGTTTCCATGGTTCACTGTAACATTGGCCTCTTACTGATTTAATGTGGATTTCGATCACATTTAGTTGATTATATCTACTGTTTTAGGTTAATATCATGATTGAATTATGGATAGGAATCTCGTATGATTAAAGTAAGGAAGAATTGGCATGAATTGATCTAGTCTCTTTTAGTCTATCTATTGATAATACTATGTATATGATGTGATCTCGAATTGTGGATAGATGAAGCATGATTCCTTTGATGTAGTGATCTATTTAGCTATTGCCTAGCATGTACATTATTGTTAAAATATGATTGATTATCAAGGTCTTAGAGAATCAATAGTGTTGGTTAATTCCTCTCTATTTTAGCGAATTATTAAGTCTAAAGCCCATTTTGGATGCTTGATCTTGAAGTGACTTAAGCATGATTACATTATGATTAAGTGTATGATTATCTACAGCCTTAGATGTATATTATTAATGAAATAGGATCTATAATACATGTAAGTGAAATTGGCTAATGGTCTATGTTCTTCTACATTCTAGTATGCTAAGGTGTTGTGCTAGTTGTAGTATGACCTTGTAGTAGCTTGTAATTGAATTCATGTATGATTATGGAACTTAAGCTACTTCCCTATACGTAATTTACTTATGAAAGAGTAGTAAAGGTCAAAGATGACCAAAGGCTAAAGGATTGGTAAGAATTGCTCTACTCTTCTACTTCTCTATTCTTTTATAATAATGTTGATGAAGCCTTATATGGCATTGTGTGGTATGGTCCACTTCTGGTGGCGGAGTTTACTTTATGTCATTACATATGTGTTGACCATGGCCTGGAAGGCAAATTCATGATTATATGAATGAGTTATTATAATGATCACCTTATGTGTAACTTCTGCCTAGTCTTCTATTATAGTTGTGAATCTAGGTTATAATTACTATTGTTATGAGCATGTAAAAGGGTTATGTAAGACCATGTGTAGGTGCTGCCATTAATGAAGTGTTAAAGATTTATAACCCCTACCCATTTACCCCTATGTGAATGTGTGAATAGCTAATGTAGGATCCTTAAAGTATAATATGAAGATTGTATTGTCTCTTATGCTAAACTGTGTTGTGTGATCTATACTTGAAAGTGTAATATGGTCTAAGAGGCTGGCTGGCTCAATGAGTTGTTGATAGCCATTAGGTGATCATGTTGACCAATGTACACACCCACTCACACTTCATGCATGCTTGAAAGTAGTAAAGGTTTATGGTGTCTAAATGAAAGGTAGTTCTCATATTCACTAGTTTCTACTACTATACAAGTTAAGCTTATATGATATGATGAAGTATGAATGTGCATAGAGTCTTAGTGGGTTTTATATGAAAGGGTTGCTCATATAGTTATACCTATAGACTTATGCATTGATGTATGAACATGTGTAATATCTATGTGTTATGTGAAAGGTTTGCTCACATGTATCTACACACACACACATGGATGATGATCTAGAAAGTAACTGGGGACTTGAAAGGGGTGCCCAAGATTACTCTAAATCTAGATAGGTTCTTGAATATGCTATAAGCATATGTGGAATGAATATCTTAAGCGTATGTTTTATAAAAATATAATTAAATGTTTTTCAATAAAGAGAATATAGCTTAGCACCAAGTGAACTTGACATTGAGAGGTGTTGACGTTCCCTTGAGGAAAAATTCACCATTTGTCTCTTATGTAGTGTTGACTTCCCTTTGAGGAATATTCACCTATGGATCCACATGAGGTGTTGACTTCCCTTGAGGAAGGGATCACCCATGTTTTCTCATGAGATGAGGTCCCAATTACCAAATTGTATGTAGAGGGAATATCTATCTCTTAGTTCCATAAACTAACCTTGCCACATAGGATCTAGTAAAGTGAATTCACTTAGAATGCTAGGATATATGTTAATGTTCTACCTTGGCTAGGTAGGAACACCTTCCATTGGTGTAAGGCTCTACAACACCAAATTCCATGTTTAGAACCCATGGTCTTAGTATCGGTTAAGGCTATAGTTTCCCTAATGTAAAATGGACAATGGAAGCAAATGAATAGGATCCTAACTTTTAGGACTTAAGGTAAGTTACTTAGTATAGGTGTAAGTAATGAACCAATCTATACATCACACAAATTGCTCCTTAGGAAGTCCTAGGAAGGTTACCTAATATGTATGATTATGATTGTCTTTATACATGATATTGTAGAAGTGGTCTACTTGATATGAAGATGTGCATGGTATGAATCTATGTGATATGATCTATCCTTATGTGCACTCTGTTGGTCTAAATGACTATATCATGAAGTTCTTGTATTGACTTGAATGAAGTTGTCTTTACTTGTTATATTGATGTGTGAATTGAATGTTAAGGTTTATGGTCTCATGAAGAGTTTACTAAGTATGTGTGTGGTTATGGGGTTTCACATGTACATTGCACTAGTAGGCTAAGATTTGGGTCATGAACAATGTCTTATAATGATGAATATGAAAAGAAGTAAAGATATGTGTAAATGGATATAGTTCATTGTAATTCCTTATTGCCTTGACCTAAATCTGTCTTTGATAGGTTGTGCTTATATGTTTATATGTGTTGGCTTGTGTAAGTTGTATGTATGTTTACTTGTGGCCTTAAGGTGATGCATTGCACCAAGTATCACTAAAGGGTTACATGGGAAGTTAATGAATAAAAGAAAATAAAGCTCACTGTTAAGGAGAATGAGCTCACTGTAAAGTGACCTCAAATGGGACTTGAATTCTATATGTGATGTTCTATGATGTTTGGCCTTTGATTATGTTTCTATGAAGTATGTGATTGATATAAATGCTATTGGTAAAAGTTTTATGATGATTTACTTAAAATGACATGAAGTATGATTACAAAGAAAATATCCCTTTTAAATGCATGTTTATGCATTGTTGCCATACTTGGTACATTCTTGTGATAATCCCATTCTTCTCCACTTTTTACACAAAGTATAGGTTATGGATACTTAAAGGATGTCTTGAATGGTGAAGAGCTTTAGAGATGATTCCCAAGCTCAATGAAAGGAATCCTTAAATACAAAGATCTCCTACTAATGTCTTTAATGTAAAGTGTTTAAATATTGTATAGTTATGTAATGTGTCTTATGGGCCGTGTCCCTAATGTACTCTAATGTTGTTGAGTCTAAGTTGGCAAAGAGACTTAAGGTCTATATATGTATTATGACTTATGTTTTATCTATATATGAGATGAAGTTTCTAGCATATGATGTGCTATGAAAAGTTTTAAATTTACCGCTAAATTTACTATGTCAATGCGATGAATGATAACTATGGGCTTGTATAAGACCTTCGAGAGGTCAAGTAAGCCATGTTACTTCTTGGGAGTGCTCCCCGGATGTGACATTTAGAGATCAGTTTCAATACTTTTAGAAAAGAGATGATACGACCTATAGGAATAGAATTTTCTCCCTTCCACTCTAAAATGTTTTTTTTTGGAAAGTTTAACTTCACCACCCTCGTTCTACAATCAATAGAGGTAAAGCAAGCATGCAACCAATCCATACACAAAATGATATCAAAATCAAGCATATCAAGTTCTACTAGTTAAACATAAGAAACTCTATTGGGTAACGTTATAGGAATATTTGTATACACTTTTTTTTGCAACAACTGACTCACCCACCGGGGTAGACATTATAAAAGGTTCATGCAAAATTATCGGGTAAAGTGTGAAATATTTTATCTACAAGAGGAGTAACAAATGAGAAGGTAGCACGGAGATACAGTAAAGCATATACATCAATGGAGAAGACTTTAAACATACCGGTCACCACATAGGGAGAAGTCAGTTGCTACCCCTAGAGCGGAGAGCATAGAAGCGGTTCTTCTTAGAAGCATCATTAGAACCACTTTCTTGAGCTTGACCACCACCCTTGTCTTGACCCTTCACACTAGGGCAATACTTAACCTTGTGACTACTCTTGACACAACCAAAATAATTGCCCGTTTAAACCAAGAAATCACCAAGATGACCCTTTCCACACTTGGCACATGTAGGCTTTTCATTTGTTGACTTTCCACTCCTTCCCTTTTGTGCCCTATGTTTTTGTACCTTATCATCCCGAGCCTTAGGGAACTTGAATGTAACTTGATTAGATAACCTATTCTTGAACCTAGGCTTGTCTTGGATATCATGCCTACCCCTTGAAGAACTACCATAAAAAGATCTTGCCCTCTTAGCATCTCTACTCTTTCTCTTAGCCATTGCCTCTTCCACTTGTCGAGCATGCACCATGAGACAAGAAATGTTCATATTATCATCTAGCATAGCTGAATGACATTATTCTCTCAATTCATGTGACACTCCCATCACAAACCATCTCATTTCATCTCTAGGGTCGGAAACCAAAGAAGGAGCATACCTTGAAAATTTAGTGAATTTCAAAGAGTAGTCAAGTACACTCATACCTCCTTAACAAAGGTTGATGAATTCTTTCACTTTGGATTCCCTCTTTTTACTAGGAAAAAACCGATCAAGAAAAGCCTTTTTGAAAATCTCGTATGTCACCGGACCACCCCATAGAGGCCTACTGTCTCTCCATTGGACGTACCAAATTTGGGCCACAACTTTGAGTTGGTAAGTGGATAACTCGGGGTTGTCACTAGTAGTCCACCCCATAACATAAAGGATCTTGTAAATTTCATCAATGAACTCTTGGAGGTCTACCTCCACTTTGAACCCATAGAAATAAGGGGGATTCATCCTAGTGAAATCCCTCAAACGGGAGGCCATGGTTCTAACTTGTTTGTTTCCTCGGGGTACCAGCTCCCGATTAGCTTGGGTCGTCAAAGCTTGTGCTTGAGTAGTGACTACATGTGCTTGGGTTGTAATGGCTTGGGACATTTGGAGAAAAGCTGCCCTTGTATCCTTATCCTCCATGGGAGGAGGAACAATCGGAGCTTGGTCAGCGATAGAAACTTCTTCAGGTGAAGGGACTTGGTTGTCTTGTGCTCCCGCATTAGCAACTCCTTCTTCAGCCCCTCTTGCGGCTGCTCTTCGGGTATTCATACCTATAACCACCATACATGGTTTTAGGTGAAATAACACATAAAGTAGACTCTATAGGTACGACATAAGATTACAAGAAGATGAGAGTTTCATAAGACTCACATAGTTCCTCATTCATATGTGTGGCGCGCTTCACAATTATAAATATGAATCTATGTAGACGTGGTTAATGAGAAATCAATCCTAAAGGTATTCAACCTCATGCTCTGATACCAAGTTTGTCACATACGGGGAGCACCCCCTAGACGTAACAGGCGTCGCTGCCCTCTTTGAGCACTAAGACTAACCTCTTAGCCTACATCATTACATTCATAGGTTAAAATTTGCGGTAAATTTAAAACTTTTTGATTACTTCTATATTGAGGTTTACATAGACCTCTACATACACATATTATATTTATATCGAGTATACATAGACCCTTCGTATAAGAAGATTACGTAGTCTTCTACTTTTGTGGCACATACATACTATAGGATAATCTCATAAGAAGTCTATAACATTGTCTCATATTAAACAATCTAGATAAGAGTATCACAATTTAGGCATAGCCCTTCCATCAACAATTATAGACACATAGAGGCTTTACAATTATAGTATAAAAATGAATGAGAATGAATGAAGTGTCTTAAAGACTAAACAACATCCAATATGTATATAATGACATCGTCATCGAAAAGTGAGGACCTACCAAACTTGGAAGATAAGAATCCAAGTACTCTTCAAAGCCTTCTCTAATATCAATGGTCGGATCCTATATTTGTAGTAAACATCAAACATAGGTTAGTACACACTTGTACTAAGTATGGGTATATGCACATAAAACAAGTGAAATCATGCTAAAGAGGAAATTTGATCAAAACAATGCCAAATTACATTGAAAATCCATATGCACAATCAAGAACACATATAAGCCAATAATAACATAATCCATAAGTCAAACCCATGTACGACACAAGACCAACATCAACAAGTAATAGTCAAGTCAACAAATACAAGAGTTCATAACATCATAATATAAACAAGACCCTTACTTATAACCCACTATTTAGCCTACAAGTGCAACGACCAAGCAAATCCCCATAACCTTATTCAATCAAGTAGACCAAACAAAGGACCACAACCAACGCCTAACTCAACATAAAATAGCATCAATAGAAACCAACATCAAATTTAGAAATATAGACCAATATCATCATCATGAATAAAACTAATGACATATAGGATCATCAACATGAAAAGTCAACATCTTCATAGCATTTACATTATAAAAACACAAGAACAACCTAGGAAGTTTCCCTCAAGGAAAACTAGTGCAAGGCATAGATAGAGTCCCATACCTCTACCTAGGTAAAGTCAAACCTCTCAAGTCTCCCTAGTTAGTGTATAGTACATTAATTCATTTTACTTTTATGAACACTTGCCTTAACCTACATAGACCACAATAGCTAACTGCGGAATCCGGTGTTGTAAAACTTTATATCGATGGAAGGTGGTCTACGTGCCAAAGTAGGACCAAACATGAACATAGCGTCTAGGTTGATCCACTAGTTAGTATTCCTATGGTGGAAATATAGTTTATGGAGCTTGGGGTCTATCATGGAAACATCACTCTATACCCTTTTTGGACCAAATGTCTATCCACCCCATGAGGACTTTGGTGAACCTTACCTTCCCTCTTTGGGAAGGCGCCACCCCTCATTTACAAGTTCACTTGGTGCTAATCTAGAGTCCCTTTTGAAATGTCTTTCTTTATTAGGCATCACTTAGTTTAGGTCATAGGGTCTATCCCTTGTATAATCATAGTCATTTAGATTAATAAGTATTGCATGAGAATATCCTTTCATGGCAACCCTCATGTGATATTAGCATATCATCATCATCATTTCATAACAAGTCACATAGGCAAGTCATCACCAACCTTATATCATTTAATCTTAAGCATAATCTCACAATCACATAGTCAAGACATTTCAATTCAACATCATACCAACACCTATGTAGGCTATTTACAAGGTATACTTCAATTGAACTACATCACCAATCACAAGCTATCATACTAGAAGTAAAGATTAGGATCATAAAGACTTACCAAATCTCTTTCAAAAGACATGATCATGGTCTTACCATCAACCAACCAATTACATCAAATACTAGGTCAATTGCATCATCACTATCCCAATTAACATCAATTGCATCAATCAATAGTAATTAATACAAGAACTAGGACAATTGCATCATCACTATCCCAATTAACATCAATTCATAACCTTGGGTTAGGGAAATTAGGGTTCATCATTAATTCATAAAAAATTTGATCCAATCCCAACAATACTTTACCCTAGTCAATGCATACATGAATTAGAATAGATAAAACAAGTCTAATAATTAAATCATTCTTCGATCCCCATCAATTCATGATCAAGATCAAAGATTTAGGGAATTTGGGGAAGGGAACATGATCAACATTAACTTGCATCAATTAACATCAATTAGTCAACAATCTATACTCAATTAGTCATAGGGAATCACAATTTATCACCAATTTAATGTTTAGAAGAAAACCCATTAGAATTGGAAACCCACATGAAATTGGGTATTTTGAAATGAACATTAAGAGGACCTCTTAGGGAAAGGAATCCCAAGAGTGAATAACCGATACAATATTGAAGCTTAATCCACGAAATTGAAGTGAAAACCTAGAGAAATTGACATTCTTCTTCAAGCTTTCTTCCTTCTTCAATTGAGGAATTGGGGAGAGAGAAAGTAGAGAGAGTTGAGAGCTTTTGGGTTTTGTTTTGGGAATTCTGTTTGGATGAGTGAAAATGACTTAAAATTACACTTAGGCTATATATAATAACCCCCTAAATTACCCAAAACACCCATAAGTTAATTTGGTCTTTTTGTGAAGTCTAATTGTCATAACGATTTTACCGAATCTGGGAAGTGGCTGAGCGTCGCAGGGCCAACACACATTTTATTTTCCAAAAACAGTGAAGTCCCTGTAGGCTACTCGTCGCACAACAGCCCATTGATTCTTGACTTCCGCAGGCTGCTTTGGCAGCCTGTTCACCCATGTTGGGGTCCTCCTCCATGACCCTTTGGGTGGTCCTTAGGGTGTCGTTATTGGACGTTTAGACCCTCTATACTACACTCTACCTAACCAAAGTGTTTTTACAAGTTTTAGACTTCATGTTACCCTCCAAAACCATCCCCAAACATTGCGACATCAACTAGTTCAATTAGTCTAGTTTCCGGATGTCATGAACATCCTTTCATGTCTTGGCTCTAAAACCTCTCGGATGACTTCTAAAAATTATTTTAGGTCATAAAACAATATCTAAACCTTTAGAAACTCATGTTATGCTCTATATTAGGTCTTGACTTTTTGGAGTGTTACATATCTAAAACAAATTTAACAATTTGGCTTAACCCATACTTCAATACAAAAAATAGCCTCATATAGGCTATACAACAATCGTCTTCAATGAAAAGGAAATAACTATAAGTATTATCACTAGAACGACATCAATAGCTTGATAATGCCATTTTCCCGGAAAGTGAGGACCTACAGAACTCGGAGAATGAGATTCCATGTCTTCCTTCAATAGTTGTCACGAACCCTTCAATGACCGGAACCTAAAATGTTTGGGTCAAAGGGATAAATGGGGTTAGTACATCACTTGTACTAGGTATAGGCACTTATGCACACACAACATAGAAATAATGCTAAAAAGGGACATTTACTTCAAAGCATGCAAAATCACTTAAGAAATACCTTATGCACATTCAAAAACCAATACAAGTCAATAAGCACATATTACTTAAGTCAATACCATGTACATCACAAGACCAACAATATCAAGTGTAGTCAAGTCACATGCATATCAACATAATTGACCACACAATCAAGAAAACTCTATCATAAAGTTATAATATCAACAAGTATGAATAAGAGTTCATAACATCATAACCTAAGCAAGACCATCACTCATATGCCCCCATTAAGTCCACTACTTAAATGGCTAAGTAAGGCCGCATAACCTTACCCATCAAAGTAAACTCAACAAGAACTAAAGCAATACCCAACTTATCATACTATATCATTAAGAGATAACATCATCATACTTTCGCAATAGAGTCCAAATACATGTTCATAAGAGTGACCAACATCACATAGTGTCATTAACATGTAGAATAATCATATACTTATCATACACATTATAAAACATAATAAAAACCTCCTAAGGCTTCCCTCAAGGCAAACTGGTGCAAGGCATAGGTAGAGTCCCATACCCCTACGTAGGCTAAGTCAAACCTCTTAAGTCATCCTAGTTAGTGTTTACTTCATTTCTTCATTTTACTTTCGGGAACACTTTCCTTAACCGACATACCACAAGAACTAAGTGTGTAATCCGGTGTTGTAAAACCTTACACCGTTAGAAGATGGTCTACCAGCCAAAGTAGAACAAAACATAAACGTAGCTTTCTAGGTGGATCCATTAGCTAGTCTTCCTATGGTGGAAACATAGTGTCACATCCCAAGACCATACCCTAGAAGATATGGAACTCTTGGAGTGAAACTGGCATACTAGACCTCTCGGAGGTCTTATACAAGCCCTTACATATCGTTCATCGCATATACATAGTGAAAAGTAGTGCGGAATTAACACTTTTCACAATTACTTTCATAGTCTTTAAAAACTCTTTCATATAAGTAACATAGAAAATACTAAATCTCATCAAAGCGTAGACACAAGAGTACTTGGGACACGACCCATACGAAATTGAAATATAGTACTACTATGTCTATTACAATACTTCAATAAGTAACATAAAATACATATATTCCCTCGAGTCAAATGAGGACATACTTCAACTTCACTTGAACGGTGCTATGATCCATGTCTTGCTTCTTAAATGATCCTCACCTACCAACCACTATAGAGATACATAAAAGCATGTAATTAGTACAGCTATATCTACTAAGTATGGCATAATGCATAAAAATTATGAAAACGGACATTAATTGGAAATATGCATCTTTTTATTTAAATATCATAATGTAATCAGAAGAACAAAATTTATCAATTTAGAAACACATAAGATAACATTTAAACAAATTATCACATTTTTAGAAGTCACTTTACAATAACCTATATTCAATGTAACAGTGAAGTGCTTCACTGTAACAGTGAAGTGCTTTCGCTTCCCTTTTTAACACTTCCTAGCATGAAGTCTTCTCACTAAAAGATATCCTAAGACTCACTTAAATCACACAAAGAGAGACCGCCTATACACCATTCTAAGTGTGCCTAAACGATCATCAAGACTACTCATAATGAGACATATACACACTTATAATACACCAACATACATAACATATAAGATATGACATTCTCTTTACCAAGGCTATCAAAAGACTTACTTAAGTGATCCTAGAAAAAAACCCATACACCCTCTTCAAATTTACCTAAATAATCCTTAAGACTTCCTAAGTTTAGATCATGCCTAAAGAATCAACCAACTTCCCTAACTAGAGTCATTCTCATGACTTCCATAGATAAGACATGAAATGATCATCCCTTATGCCCTCTTCACACTTTAACTAAGGAATCCTTAAGTCACTCTAGATTAGGTACTTATTCATTTACATACTTTATAACATAAACCATTATTTCATTAGTTCATTAAGAGACATTCATCACATAAAGGACATTAAAGTGATGGTCTTGGAGAAGACCTACGAACTCTAACTAACATCTTCAAAGCCTACTGTTCAATGTCTAGATAGCGTCCCATACCACCACATAAAATTCATAGAACTTCTCTAATGCTAATAGGTATCCCACATGATGAGAATAGGCAATAACTGACATAGATCATGGTAGAAAAATATGGAATCCGAAGTTCTATCCTACCCCGATGAGGTTGTTCTACTTGCCAATGGTAGAACCTTGACACATCTTATGTAGGCACATGGTAAAGTAATATGAATGGATTAATTTGTATTCTAGCTTCATACTTTAACTAGAACTACTTCCCTTGTCATACTCACTCGGTGATAGCCTTTGTTCTCATAGATTAATTCATATTAAGGTTCATACAAAGGGGTTCCATATCAAGTTAATAACCCAATTACATTTACCCTACCAAAGAGGTCCCCTAGGGCTTCCTTACAATGGCCACAAGAAGCTCATTAAGACTTTCCTACAGATTGATATGATGTCGTTCCAGCCAATCAACCTTAAGTCCATCATTGATTACAAGAAGGATACCATTACGACTTTCAACTTCAAGGTTTATAATTTTACCACAAGGTTCCAGGTTCCACATAAAAGACCCTCTTATCATCATTCAAGGTCTCACATATCATTCATTCATACAAGACTAAGATGCTTTAGCCTCTTAAGTCAAGACATCACATATCCACTTTCATACATGCATCACAAGTCTACCAAAACAAGACACAACATATTTCACTTTATCACATATTGCATGTCATTCTAGAAGCACATAGGAACAACCATTATTATCTTTACGTCATCCTATACAATAATATACCATAATAAATATAACCATTATAGACTCATATAGCCACGTAGGAAAAATCATGCATCAACTCTAAGACTACACACATGAACACATAGTCATAGTCTAATATGAACTCCTAACAACATCAATATAAGAACACATACTTTCACATTACTTCACACATAGGTAGATATGATCGTACTTCACATAATTAACTACACAAATTATGATATTACTTCAAGTAGTTGCCGACAATGCCCTAATCATCATAATACATAAATTAACGCCAACAAGGCCACATCAATTCACATAACACCTCCACCATAAGTGGACCATACCAATCACAACATAATTGAAGTCTAATTAACATAAATAAAAGAGAAATCAGGTAGAGTTGTAATATTCCAAAAATGACTTAGGTGAAGCTAGAGCCTAACATGGTTTTCGTGATGGTCTAAGGTCCTAAATTTGTATATAATGTGCGTTTGAGGCAGTGGCTAAGATTTTAGGTGCATTGGAAGTGAAACGTCAAGGGACGACCAAGGCGTTCGACGACTAAGTCACCTATGTGCCTCATATGTGGTTTTATGTGTTAATATGTTATTCATAAGTTTATAAGGTCCTTAAATGAGTTATTATGCTGTATATACAAAGTATGTCAAGTTTCGTGAAGTTTGGAGGTCAAACGTCAAAGAACGTCCAAGACGTTCGAAAGGTTTGCCTTGAAACGACCTTGTGTGTCTATGTATGTTTCGTCGAGTTTTACGTGTTTTTTTAGATAAAATTGATGTGGTAGGTCCTAAAATCGTATACAAAAATATTTCGGTTAGAAACGTCCGGGTACGACTCGATGTAGGACACACAAGGGGCCCTAAAGAAGGACCCCAACTTGGAGCTCAACACTGCCAGGCAGTGGCAATCGACTGACCCAAACGACGGCCAGTCGACCAGGCGGCGTCCCGTCGGTGGGTATCATCGATGGAGACATGTGGCCTGCAGGTTTAAGATCTTCTTAAGCAAACCACTAGACCCCATCGACATGGCGTGGTTTCACACATGGACCATCGATGGTGTTGTGAAACTACGTTGCTTCACTGTAATGTTAGGGGTGAAGTTGCGAATTCACCCCAAGCCTTATAAAAAAATGAGGACGGTTATTTTGGGTTTTCAAGGTATTTTAAGAGTATATAAGTCCAAAAACTTTCATTTAAACCCTAACACCTAAATCAAAACACATTCCCTCCCAAAGTTTCTTCAAAAACCTCCATGAGAGTTCAAGATGAAGATGGAGCTTGAAGATGGGTTTTCAATGGAGTTTATTTTTCAATTATCATTGGGTTATTTTAATAAGGAATGGTAGTTCTTCATCTAAGGCTTGATATCAACTTAGAGACAATTTCAAAGATGATTTTCAAAGATGAAAAAAGATGAAAAAGTCCAATTTCTACTATAAGTCTTGGGTTCTTGTATGAAATGTTTTCAAAGATTAAAATATGATTTTATTGATGTATAATGATGTTTTCTAATGAAATTCTCCATGAACCCTTGACCTTCACAAATCTCTCAATTTGACTAAAATATGGGTTATGCGATCATGTTTTGATATTGATAAATTCATGTGTACATTGTTATGGGCTTTTGATTAATGTATAGATTATGATTGTATGGTTTATAGGATTATTTAATGTGATCAATTGAGTATTGTATATTCTTAGATCTATTGAATATTAAGCTTATTGAATTGATATTGACTTAAAGCTTATGAATTCTAATGTAGTTTTTGATGGGTTATCTAATGATGTGATAATTATATTCAGTTGATATCTAGGTTGTATTATATTGATAAATATATATTTAATTGACTTATATTCATGTTTATGTATTGAATTGATGTTCATGGCCATGGGTAAGGGCCTTATGATACCGATTTGGATGATTTAGCTTTGGAATCGAAGTGGTAAGATGGAGTGGGGGTTTCCTAGCCTAATTCCCTTTAATTCATGTTAATTAGACTTAAATTATGTTGTGATGGGTATGGTCCACTTATGATGGCGGTGCTATGTGAATTGATGTGGCCTTGTCGGCGTTACTTTATGTAATATGAAGATCATATCCTTGTTGGCACTACTTGTAGTATTATGATGATTTGTGTAGTTGATTTATGTGAAGTATGAGAATATCTATCTATATGTGAAGTAATGTGAAAGTATGTGTTCTTTGTATGTATGTTAGGAGATCATGTAGACTATGGTTATGTGTTTATATGTTTAGTCTTAGGGTTGATGCATGGTTGTTCCTACTTGACTATATGAGTCTATAATGGTTATGTTGATGATGATATAGTAGTGTATAGGATGACATAAAGATGATAATGGTTACCCCTAAGTGTCTTAAAGAATGACATGTAATATGTGTTAAGGTGAAGCATGTGATGTCTTGTATTGGTTGACTTATGTCCCTTACTTGATGCATGTATGAAAGTTAATATGTGATGTATGGACTTAGGATGTTATAGACTCTTAGTCTTGAATGTATGAATGATATTTGAGACCTTGAATGACAATAAGAAGGTCCTTTATATGAAACCTTGAACCTAGCGGTAAGGTTATGAAACTTGAAGTCGAAAGCCGTAATGGTATCCTTCATGTAATGAATGACGGACATAAGGTTGATTGGCTGGAACAGCATCATATCAACACTTTGGAAAGTAATTATAAGCTTCTTGTCGCCATTGGAAGGCAGATCCTAGAGGACCTCTTTGATAAGGTAAATGAAATTCTGTTATGAACTTGATATGGAACCCTTTTGTATGAAACTTAATGTTAATTAATCTATGAGTACAAAGTCTACAACCGAGTGAGTATGGTAAGAGAAGTAGCTCTAGTTAAAGGACGAGGCTAGATTAAAAAGTAAGCCCTTCATATTCCATAACCATGTGGCTACATGGGATGTGTCCAAGTTCTACCATTGGCAAGTAGAACAACCTCCATCGGAGTAGGTTACAACTCTGAATTCCATGCTTTGCTACCAGGGTCTATATCGGTTATTGACTATTTTCATCATATGGGATACCTAGTAGCATTAGAGAAGTTCTATGAAGTTTAGGTGGTGGTACGTGACGCTATCTAGACATTGCACAATAGGCTTTGAAGGTGTTAGTTGGAGTTCCTAGGTCTTGTCCAAGACCATTACTTGAATGTCCTTATGTAATGAATGAGTCTTAAATGAATTAATGAATGTAATGACTTAACTTAAGAAAGTATGTTAAATGAATAAGTACTTATCTAGAGTAGTTAAGGGTTGTCTAGTTAAGGTGTAAAGGGGGCATAGGAATGGTCACTTCTTATCTTACCTAGATAAGTCTTATGAATGACTCTAGTTTGGGAAGATGGTTGATTATGTTGACATGATCCAAACATAGGTAGTTTTAAGGACTACTTAGGTAATCTTGAAGAGGTCAATCATAAACGTTATCTTCTTAATTTACTTAAGTAAGTCTTTTGATAGCCCTTTGAAGGAGAATTGTCATATCTTATATGTTATGTATGTTGGTGTATGGTAAGTGTGTGTGTGTCTCATTATGAGTAGTCTTGAAGATCGTTTAAGCATACATAAAGAGGGTGTATGGGCGGTCTCTGTTTGTGTGACTTAAGTCAATCTTAGGATAACTTTTAGTGAGAAGACTACATGCTAGAAGGTGTGTTTAGTGAAGGCTAAGCACTTCACTGTACAGTGATTCGAGTTACTGGAAAGTGACTCATAAAATTATGATATTTGGTTTAAATGATTTCTTATGTGTTTCTAAGTTGTTAAATGTTGTTGTTATGCTTATGGTATGATATTTTAATCAAAATTCATGAAAAGCATGTTACTTACTAAATATCCCTTTTTAATGGTTTTTGCATGACTTCCATACTTATTGCATCTAATGTGTTAACCCCTTCTTTTCCCTTTTTGACTAAAGTGTAGGGAATTGGAAATATTGATGTGCCATGTAGGATGGATAGGTTTCTAAGGGTTGAATATGGAGTATTGGTGAGTCCTCATCTATTCGAGGACAATATCCACATATGTTCCTTTATGTATTAAGTCTTTATTTTATGTCTTGTATGGGTTTAGTCCCAAGTGTTTTATACTCTAAAGTATAGATGGTTCAAGGAGATGTTGTAAAGGTTTAATTTTTTAAATGAAATTCTTCGTGTGTGAAGAAAGTTATAAATTCTTGCTCATTTTAGTATGTTTATTATGCAATGAATGATACGAGTGGCTTAGATGAGACTTCTTGAAGTCTCATTTGCCATGTGGCGACACAAGGACGCTCTAATATTTAGGGTGTACTTGCGGGTCGTGCCAAGCTTTGTATCAGAGCATAAGGTTTAGGGAGTGTCTTAGTTGTTTATAAGGTGAAGCTCGCCACATTATGAATAGGAGGAAATTGGGTGCTAGGAAATTTTTTGCTTTTTCATTCATCTATTCGTGCCTAAGACCTTTGTATATGGTGTCTTTCCCTTGTTTCCCTTATGTGTTGGTCCCTTGAGGGTGACTTTATGAAATATGGGCTCAGGGAGAGAAAAGATGAGATTTGACTTGTCAGATGACGTGTGATAGATGGTGTTGATGACCTTAGGTTGTCTTAGTTACCTTATGAAGGGTAGTTAAGTTGGAAAGAATGGTAAGGTATATTGTTAGAAATGTGAAGGAGTGGCTGTTGAGATAGTTTGAACTTGTTTAAGACCCAACTACATAAAAGAGGGTGATGAGATTTGAAGGAGTAAAGCTGAGTTCTCCTAGTAAGGGGGGAGTTGTGGTTAGATGATGTCACATCGTGGTTTACCCCCTAGACGTAACCGGCGTCGTCGTCCTCTTTGAGGACTAGGACTAGCCTCTTAGACTTACATCATCACATTCATCGATCAAAAATACGGAAGAATTTAAACTTTTCATTAGTATCTACTTGGAGGTTTACATAGACCTCTACATACACATAATAGATATTTGTATCGAGTATACATAGACCCTTCGTATAGGAAGGTTACATAGCCTTCTACTTTTATTGCACATACATATATGTAACATAGAATAAAGTCTCAATGATTGTCTCATCTCACATACCATCTAAAGATCATAGCAATTTGGGCATAGCCCTACATCAAGGTAAAGAAGCCACATATAGGCTTATACAAATCGTACATCAAACGAAAGTACAATGAACATAAGAGTCTTAGAAAATTAAGCAACTCCATAGCTAGATATCAGCATCGCCCTCGACAAGTGAGGACCTATGCCTTGGATGATAGAGAATATCCAAGTATTCTTCAATGTCGTATCAAAAGAGCATTGAACGACCGGAACCTAAAATGTTTGGGAAAAATGGGGATAATGGGGTTAGTACGCCACATGTACTAAGAATGAGACCATATGCACATATAACCTCCAAACATGCTAAAAAGGGACATTAAATAAAATAATGTCATTTTGCCTCTTTAAGGACTTTTGCACAATCAACACACTATACCAATCATTTAGACATGTTCAACAAGTCAAATAAGCCATATGCATATCAACATACTTGCACCCATAATCTCATATAACTCTATCACCAAGTAATATCGTCACAAGCATGAATAAGAGTTTATCATGTAAATAGTAAAGCAAGGCAACCAATTATAATCCTTATAAGCCATAAGTGCAATGACCAAGCAAAGCCCCATAACCCTACTTAATCAATTATCCAAAATAAGAATCATAAATAGTAACTCACTTCACTTCACATAACCTTCAATACACATAAGTTCATATTTTAACAATAAGGACCATTTACATGTTCATAAGCATCATAATCATCATATAAAGTCATTTACATTTATCACCATTTAGATGCAAAATATTAACTTCCTAAGGCTCCTATCAAGGCATAGGTAGAGTCCCATACCCCTACCTAAGCTAAGTCAAACCCCTCAAATCACTTTAGTTAGTTTACACTCCATTACTTCATTTTAGTTTAGGGGAAACTTTCCTTAACTGACATAGACCACATGAGCTAAATGTGGAATCCGGTGTCATAAAATCTTACACCGATGGAAGGTGGCTTACCGGCCAAGGTAAAACCCAATATAAACATAGCTTCTTATATGGATCCATTAGCTAGTCTTCCTATGGTCGCAACATATTTCAAGAACTAAGAGATAGGTATTCCCTCTTCGTACCATGTGGTAATTGGGCCTCTTCTCATGGGAATCCCTCGGATGAAATATCCCACAAAGGGGAAGTCAACATCACATGGGGAACTATAGGGTGAATCTTTCCTCTTCATTGAAATTCATCATCTCCCGTTGTCATGTTCACTCAGTGATAAGCTAAGTCCCTTTATTGAAATGTCTTTAAATCTTCATTAACAATTATAACTTAGTTTAGGTCATAGGGTCTAGCCCTTGTATAAATATCATAATCATAGCTCAATAAGAATTGCATGAGTAATAGTTCTTTCATCACAATTCAGATAAGTGAGGTTAACACTTTACATATCACATCATTGTAGGGCACATTGATACACATCACCATCCTCATAACATGTACACCTTAAGCAACCACACAACCAAAGTTAAGACATTTCAATTAAATCAACATACCCTCCTATCAATTCTTGATAAGGCATACTCCAACACAACATCATGACTTAATCACAATTAACTACAAGTTGAAGTAAGGAATAGGAAATTCAAGACTTACAAAGCCTGCACCATAGTTCATCATAAGGGTCTTACCATCAACCCACAACTCAACCTAATTAGGTCATCACATCAATATAATTCAACAATCAACATCATAAGAAAGTTAGAAGAGTCACCACATCATATTTAACACTAAACCAAAGCTTTGAAACATTATACTTAGGCCAATCTTCATAACCTAGATCACTACACAAGAACTTAGCATGAGAGACTACAATTCGTCACAACTTGTTTATGATCAGTGTAATAGCAATAACTAAGGATGATTTAACCAATAATAAAGTCAATTGAATCAACTCCAACATAATTCACATCAAGATCAAACCTAGGGTTAAGAGTTAAGGGTCATATTCTACAATCTAGACCAAACCATCTCAATTTGTCATAATCAAGTTACATTACATGTTAATCCAATCAAAGAAACCATAAACAACTCAATTCATAACATCAATTTCGTAATTGGATGAAACCTATATGAAAACTCAACTTTTAGAAAACTTTTGAAGGAACCATTTGAGGAAAGAAGTCTCAAACGTGAATAGATCCATACCTTAATGTTTTGCCAATGCCCTTCCTTAGCCGAGTCTTCAATGGTGTCTTCCAATAGAGAGAGAAAGTACAGAGAAGATAGAGAGTTGATTTTTGAGTTCTAATTAGATTGATTGGGGTTGGGGCTTTTATTTGGGAGTTTAGTTAGTTAATTATTCTCCCCTTAATCCCTAACTAACCCCTAAATCATTTAATTAGTTAATAGACTTAACCTTAAAAAATGTGCATCACTTAAGACCCTCATAGACGGAACCTTGTCGATAGGCCGTCTGTGAGTCTACGGACCTCCCCCCTCTTGTCCTGCACACCCGTCAATGAGTTCAGATACTGTGTAGGCAACGGTCTTCCTCACTATGGCTAAGTGTGGGACAACGGTGGCATCGACGCCCTATTTGTCCTCACACGGGCCATCTCTTGCTTCGTCAATTCACAGTAGTGTTGCTTCAAACGTTAGGGTCCTCCTAAAGGGCCCTTAGTTGGTCCTTTGGGAGTCGTACCCAGATGTTTCGACCATGAAACAACTCAAAAACCTTTTAGCTACCTTTTTACCATTTACCATATGCTTCCAACTCCTACAAAGTAGTCAAATATGCTAATACATACTAGTACCCCTTTAAACCAACTTTCGGACGTCATGGACGTTCTTGAACTTCTTGGTTCTTACACTTCTTAAGTGACTAAATTCATCAAAATGGACTTAAAGCAGTACGTAGACCTCATTATCTCTATGTAAGGCTTTACTACACATCTTGGGATTTTAAAATGTTACATTATCCCCCCGTTAGGAACATTAGTCCCCGAATGACACTAAACACTCTTTTGAAGGAAGGAATAGACTCAAGACTAGCAGCTCCACCAATCAACAATATCAAATCAACATGAATCATATCATTTCAACAATGCAATTCCAAAACTCTAATTACCCCACTAGGCTCAAACATTTCATCATGAGGTATTTTCCTTCTCATAACACACATGAGCTCAATATACATTTCATGAGTCAATTAGTACAAAGTTATCTTATCAACATGCTACATATAATTTAATAAAGACTCACCATATCAAAATGCACAACATAATTCAAAACAAGCAAGAAGAAAAATTTCAAGATATAAAGGCAATATTACAGTAACTTCACTGTAAAGCTTTCAAAAACGTATACTTTGCAAAAATTCACCCCAAAAATCAAGAAACTTCAATTTCTAGTCATACCCTTATTATTAAAAAGAATGACTAACCTTAATTCTTAAAAAGATGAGGATAACGGGACTTCATGTCGTCCTCTAACTCCCATGTTGCACCCTCAACTAGGTGATTTTTCCATAACACTTTTACGAAAACCACCTCTTTGTTCCTTAACGTCTTGACTTGCCTATCAAGAATTTGAAGCGGAACTTCCTTATAAGAGAGCTTATCCTTGACTCCCATACCCTTAATTGGAAGAATGGATTCGGGATCACTGAGAGAATTTTTCAACATAGAAACATGGAAAACCGGATTAACCGAAGCCAATTCATTAGGGAGCTTCTATTTATAGGCAACTTTACCAAACCTTTGTAAAATTTCATAAGGACCCATATAACGAGGACTCAACTTCCCCTTCTTGCCAAATCTAACCACTCCCTTCAAAGGTGAAATTTTCAAATACACCTTATCACCTTACTCAAACTCCAAATCATTTCTCCTATTGTCGGCATAGGACTTCTGCCGACTATAGACTTTTTCCAACCGGTTCCTTATGATATGAACTTTCTACAAAGTCTTTTAATCATATCGGGACCAAGAAGCGAAGGCTCTCCCACTTCAAACCACCCTGTAGGAGACCGACACCTCTTACCATACAAGGCTTCATAGGGAGCCATGGAGATGGATGAATGAAAGCTATTATTATAAGTAAATTCCACCAAAGGCAAGTGCTTATGCCAATTTCCCTTAAAATCAATAATGCAAGACCTAAGCATATCCTCAAGAGTTTGAATAGTGCGTTCTGCTTGACCATCCGTTTGGGGATGAAAAGCGGTACTCAATTTAACCTTAGTACCCAAACATTCTTGGAACGACCTCCCAAACCTAGATGTGAATTATGCACCTCAATCTGATATGATGGATAATGGAATACCATGATGACACACAACCACATCTATGAAGATCTTTGCATAATATTTTGCCGAATAAGTGTACGTGACGGGAATGAAATGAGCGGACTTTGTTAATCTATCAACAATCACCCATATAGAATCATATGACTTTTGGGTCCGAGGCAAACCTACTACAAAGTCCATAATAATGTCCTCCCATTTCAAAGTAGGAATTTTGATCTCTTGTAGTAAGCCACCCGACTTTTGATGTTCGGCCTTTACTTGTTGGCAATTTAGACACTTAGCAACAAACTCCGCTATGTCCTTCTTCAAAACATCCCACCAATTAATCTCCCTTAGGTCATGGTACATCTTAGTCGAATCCGGATGTATAGAGTAGCGGGACCCATGGTCTTTTTCAAGGATCCGATCCCTCAACCCATCGACATCGGTAACACACAATCTCCCTTTGTACCTCAACACACCATCCCCCTCTAAGGAGAATGACTCATTCAACTTGCCGAGAACCGATTCTTTCAACTCCATTAATGGTTGATCAAGGTGTTGTTTGGACTTCACCTCAACCACCAAAGACGGAGCTATGATGAACCGTTGCACCACCATTAGGAGAACTTTCCAATCGCACACCCAACCTAGCCAACCTATGAACATCTTTCACTAGGTCTCTTTTGGCTTCATCAATGTGTGACACACTACCAATAGTCATACGACTTAAAGCATTGTTAACCACATTGGCCTTGCCGGGGTGATGTAGGACACTCATATCGTAATCTTTCAACAATTCTAACCACCTTCTTTGCCGGACATTTAACTGTTTTTGGGTAAACACATATTTGAGACTCTTATGATTGGTGAAGGCATCAACATGAACACCGTACAAATAATGTCTCCATATTTTCAAAGCAAACACCACAGCCGCTAACTCAAGGTCATGAGTGGGATATTTTATCTCATTTACCTTAAGTTTCCTCAAAACATAGGCAATCACCTTTCCATGTTGCATAAGAACACACCCCAAACCCATACGGGATGCATCACAATACACAACAAACCCCTTTGACCCCTCCGGTAAAGTCAACACCAGAGCGGAAGTAAGTTTATATTTCAACAATTGGAAGCTTTTCTCACATACCTCCGACCACTCAAACTTCTTACTCTTTTGAGTCAATGTAGTCAAAGGAGATGCAATGGATGCAAATCCATCCACAAACCTCTGATAGTAACCCGCTAGACCCAAGAAACTCCTAATGTCAGTCGGAGTCAATGGTCTAGGCCAATATTTCACCGCATCCGTCTTCCTTGGGTCTACCTCAAATCTCTCAGTAGAGATGATATGCCCAAGAAATGCCACCGACCTCAACCAAAACTCGCATTTACTATATTTGGTAAATAATGGATGTTCATTAAGGGTTTGCAATACCACCCTCAAATGACCTATATGATCACCCTCATTCTTCCAATATACAAAGATGTCATCAATAAACACAATAACAAATGAATCTAGGTAATTTCAAAACACCCTATTCATTAGGTCCATAAACGCCGCCGGAGTGTTTGTGAGACAGAAAGACATTACCAAGAACTTATAGTGCCCATACCTAGTCCAAAAGGCCTCTTTGGTACATCCTCACCTCTCACCCTAAGTTGGTGATACCCCGACCTCAAATCTATCATTGAAAAGTATCTCTCCCCTTGGAGTTGATCAAACAAATAGTCAATCCGAGGGAGAGGATACTTATTCTTTATAGTAATCTTGTTGAGTTGGCGGTAGTCAATACACATTCTCAAGGACCCATCTTTCTTTTTGACAAATAACACCGGAGCACCCCACGGAGAAATACTAGGCCTTATAAAGCCTTTTTCAAGCAAATCCTTGAGTTGAGCCTTCAACTCCTTCAACTTGTCTGGAGCCATCCAATATGGAGGAATTAAAATTGGATTCGTTTCCGGTAGAAAATTGATACCAAAATCGATTTCCCATTCGGGAGGAATACCAGAAAGGTCATTAGGAAAGACCTCCAGAAATTCACTCACTACGGGGACCGACTCAATAGGAGGAATTTCTGATTCCAAATCTTGGACTCTTACTATGTGATAAAGACAACCCTTTGACATAACTTTACATGCTTTTAGGCAAGATGTGATGCGACCTCTAGGAATAGAATTCCCACCCTTCCACTCCACAATTGGTACATTTGGGAAATTTAACCTCACAACCCTTGTCCTACAATCAATAGTAAGGAAACTAGCATGTAGCCAATCCATACCAAAAATGATATCAAAATTAAGCATATCTTATTCAACTAGATCCACATTAGAAACTCTATAGGGCAAAGTCATAGGACAATTTCTATAAACCCGTTTTGCGACAACCGACTCACCCACCATAGTAGAGACTAAAAAGGGTTCATGAAAGACATAGGGTAAAGTATCAAGCTTTTTATCTAGTAGGGGAGTGACAAAAGACAAAGTAGCACCCGGATCAAGTAAAGAATACACATCAATAGTAAAGATTTGTAACATACCGGTCACCACGTCGGGAGAGGTCTCTTGCTCAACCCTAGTACGAAGAGCATAGAAGCGATTATTCTTTGGAGCATCACTTGCACCACTTGTAATCGGTCTCGTTGTCCTCTTTGAGGACTAGGACTAGCCTCTTAGTCTTACATCATCACATTTATCGATCGAAAATATGGAAGAATTAAAACTTTTCATTAGTATCTACTTGGAGGTTTACATAGACCTCTACATACACATAATAGATATTCGTATCGAGTATACATAGACCCTTCGTATAGGAAGGTTACATAGCCTTCTTCTTTTATTGCACATACATATATATAACATAGAATAATGTGTGAATAATTTTCTCATCTCACATACCATCTAAATGTCACAACCCAAAAGCATACCCTAGAAGATAGGGTACAATCTTGGATTGTAACCGGCGTCGTCGACCTCTCGGAGGTCTAAGACAAGCCTCTCATATCATTCATTGCATTGACATAGTAAATTTAGCGGAAAATTTAAAACTTTTCATAGCACATCATATGCTAGAAATGTCACATCGTATATATTTAAAACATAAGACATAATACAGATTTAGACTCTAAGTCGCTTTGCCATCTTAGACTCAACAACTTTAGAGTACATTAAGGATAAAACCCTTAAGACATAATACAAAGTTATACATTACTAAATAGACTTTACAATAAGGACATTAGTAGGACATCCTTGAACTTAAGGATTCCTTTCCTTGAGCTTGGGAAATCACCTATCAAGCTCCTCAATCATAGACCTTCTTTAAGCATTCCAATACCTACACTTTGTGTAAAAAGTAAAGAAGAATGGGATTAGCACAAGAATGTACTAAGTATGGCAACCATGCGAAAACATGCATTTAAAAGGGACATTTCCTTTGAAATCATACTTCATGCCATTTTGAGTAAATCATCATAAAACCTTTATCAACATCATCCACGTACTTCATAGCAACACATTCAAAGGCCAATCATCATATGAAAGCACATATAGAATATAAGTACACATAAACTTTATGGTGAACTCACCCTTCTTAGCATTTAACTCTTTCTTTCAATTTATTAATCTCCTAAGTAATCCTTTAGGGATACTTGGTGCAATGCATCATCTTAGGAACACAAGAGAATACCATACATAGCATTTACACAAGACAACACATGCCATCATAAAAGTATAGTACAATATAATCATAGTCAAACCAAGACTACAATATCATACATAAAGGACACATACATATCATAAGTATTAAGGTACCTACCTAAGACTTCCTAAGGAGTCACTTATGCAATGTATAGATGGGTTCATTACTTCCACCTA
Source organism: Solanum sitiens (assembly GCA_016801875.1). Lineage (NCBI taxonomy): Eukaryota > Viridiplantae > Streptophyta > Magnoliopsida > Solanales > Solanaceae > Solanum > Solanum sitiens. Next base: position 1,811,845 of record JABWTJ010000152.1, read on the forward strand.
TCCTAAATAACTTACCTTAAGTCCTCCTAGTTAGGATCCTATTCAATTACTTCAATTGTCCATTTTACTTTAGGGAAACCATAGCCTTAACCGACACTAAGACCATGGGTGCTAATCATGGAATTTGTTGTTGTAGAGCCTTACACCAAAGGAAGGTGTTACTACCTAGCCAAGGTAGAACATTAACATATATGCTAGCATATCAAGTGAATTCACTTTGCTAGATCCTATGTGGGAAGCATAGTTTATGGAACTAGGAGATAGGTATTCCCTCTATATACCATTTGGTAATGGGGCCTCACCTCATGAGATAACATGAGTGAATATTCCTCAAGGAAAGTCAACACTTCATGTAAGTACATAGGTGAGTATTCCTCTAAGGGAAGTCAACACCATATGTAGGTCCATAGGTGATTATTCCTCTAAGGGAAGTCAACACTCTATAAGGGACAAATGGTGAATATTCCTCTAAGGGAAGTCAACACCTCTCAATGTCAAGTTCACTCGGTGCTAAGCTAAGTTCCCTTTATTGAAAAGCCTTTATTACAATTTGTTTATAAAACATAGTCTTAGGATATTCATCATTCATATGCTTATAGCATATTCAAGCACCTATCTAGTTTTGGAGTATTCTTGGGCCCTCCTAGTTGGACCTCTTCTCCCTAGGTAGATCATCCATGTGTGTGAGTGTATATGTAGATGTGAGCAAACCTTTCACATAACACATCAAGTCACACATGTTCATATATCAATGCATAAGTCTATAGGCATAACTATATGAGCAATCCTTTCATATAAACCTACTAAGACACTATACACATTCATACTTCATCATATCATATTCATAACATGTTCATATAATCATCCTTCATATGCATAAGAACCAAACCTAGGAACTATCCTATCAAGATATACATGTGCAATGCATAGACAAGGTCTCATACCCTTGTCCATACTAGTACACCTATCAAGTCATCCTAGTAAGGGAATACAAATCATACATTCATCAGCATCACCTTGATATGCATAGTAGTAGACACTAGTGAATATGAGAACTACCTTTCATTTAGACCCAATGACTCATACTACTTGTAATATGCATGTAAGTGAGAGTGTGTGTACATTTACCAACATGATCACATAATGGCCATCAATAACATCTTAAGTCAGCCACACTATTAGACCACATTATACTTCAATCACATAGCACACAACACATAATAGCATAGGAGACATGACAATATATACCATGAAATCAAGACTCCTAACTTTAGCTATTTATACTTCCATATAAGGGGTACATGGGTAGAGGTTATTAACCACTTTAACACATTAATGGCAGCACCTATACAATACCCTAACATAATTATACACATACTCATACAATAGCCACACCACCTAATTCACAACTAGAATAGGAAAGTAGGCATAAGCTTCTCATAGTATCATCTTAAGCACATGTTCATCAGTTCATCAATATGCCTTCAAGGCTATGGTCAACACATATATAATGACAATAAAGTAAACACCGCCACCATAAGTGGACCATACCACACAATGCCATACAAGGCTTCATCAACATTACTCTAAAGAATAGAGAAGTAGAAGAGTAAAGGAATTAAGCATTCTTACCAAATTCTCATCCTTTGATCATCATTGATCAATACACCTTATTCATCAATAAAACACATGTATGGCAGTAGCTAAATGTACTTTAAACATATAAGAAACCATGTACAAGTCACTACAAGATTATACCATATCTTAATACAACATATCAACATACTAGGAAAGTAGGATAACATAGATCATTAGCTAATCTTCCCTAACATTGATTCTTGACCATAGTTCATACATATACAAGTCTAAGGTAGTAGCTAATTAGGTAAGAAATCAAGCCTAAGTCATGCATCATCTATTCACAATTCAAGATCCATCACATACTTAGCCTCTTGACTTCATAACCTAAAAGAATCCATACCAATTCATGCAAGACCTTCTTAATTAGATCATTAAGGATTTATACCTACTAAGTTCATCCATTACATCACCCTAATACAGTAGCTACAGAAATCCATACATAATCAAGAGTCTACTCAACCGATCTCACAATCAACTTCAAGACAACATGTAGAAACATAGGCTATTCATGTTCAATTCTTCATATATTTATCATCATGGACGGATAATCATCAATTCAACATCAATTAATGTAAATAACCATAACCACAAGCAATTCAACATAAGAGAATCACCAATTCATCGAGAATAAGCCATAATCACAAAGCCCATGCAAAGGCTAAACCAATTTTGGAAGGAACATGGGTTCATCATGCAATTGGAGTGAAAACACATTTAAATCATTGTATTAACTTCAATTAATCATGATTCAATCATTAAAAAGCTTTTGAGAAAGAACCCATTGCTAGATTAGAAGATTGGAAACTTAATCATAGGGTTTCTTTTGAAAACATTGAGAATGGCTCTCTAGATGAAAAGATAACTAGAGATGAAGATCACCATACCTTAATCTTCGTGAAGACCTATAAAAATTGATGAAGAACTCATGAGAATCCCATCTACAAGCTGTTCTTGAGCTTCAAAAACCATGGGGGTTTCTAGAGAGAATATTTTGGGAAGGGAAGGGTTCAATTTGAGTGAGGGGATTTGAGAATGGGTTGGTCACGTTTTTGGACCCTTAAATACACCCAAAAATAATCAAATAAACCTATAATAGTCAGGTTAGGATGTGGGGTGAATTTACAAATTCACCCCTGACTTGGCAGAACGCAGGCAGCCAACCTGCAGGCCATCCGCGACATAGGCCTTGACGGGGCATCATGGGCTTGACGGGCCGTGGCATCCATCCGTCGCAGGGGACTTAGCCAATTCTTGGCTTAAGACCTGCCCAAGTCAAGTCTCCTTCGACGAGACCTTCTTGACGGTCCGTTGGTGGCCCAACGGTCCGTCATTGGGTCCGTCAAGGACACTGCCCAGGCAGTGTATAGGCAGCCTTGGGGTCCTTCTTTTGGGGCCTCTTGTGGGGCCCTTTAGAAGTCGTACCCGGACGTTTCCAACGCGATTTCAAACCTTAACACGTTATAGACCTACCACATAAGTTTTATCCAAAACAAACACCTACAAGACGTCCAAACAGCCTTGACCCCAACATGACATACGATGAAAGTCTTAGGGTCTATCTTTCGAACGTCTTGGACGTTCTTGGGCGTTTGACCTCCAAACTTCACGAAACTTCATACACTAACATTAAACATCATTTAACACCATTTCAAGACTTATTTGACTCAGTTCACACAACTTAGGCATGCATACACACATGAGGCACATAAGCGACTATTCGTCGAACGTCTTGGACGTCCCTTGATGTTCGACTTCCAAATCACTTCAAACTTTGTACACTGACTCTTTATGACATAATAAGGCATTTTAGGACCTTATAACGTCAAGACGAACATGGTAGGCTCTAGACACCTTATCTCATTTTCGAGGTCTTACAATATCCCCCACTTGGGAACATTCGTCCTCGAATGACACTTAGGACTCTTTAATCACATCAAGGACTTCAATGCACATAAGAGCAGTTCAAGACATTTACATGCATCAAGAGTTCACACCTTAACAAGGTACAAGATCAATTTCCTTAAAAATGAGAATTTCAACTTTCAAGCAAAGACATGTATACATTTTCCTTCTTAGTGGAATCTAAATGGCAAGTCACACCAAATACATCGCAACAAAATAGGAAGTCATTCCACAAGTTCTTTCCTTAACATAATACTCACCCTTATATTAAGCCTCATTTTGGAAAAATAACACAAATTATAGGCACACACATGTACACTTAGCAAAACATGCTTTTAGTTTTCAAGAATTAGCCTACAATTTCGCATCACAAATCTTCAAATCACTAAATTTTAAAGAGAGTTCACATTTTTCATTGTAAAAGAGACTCAACTGCCATTACAAGGCTAAACGATTTAACCTACAAGTGACTATTACCAAGTTCCTTGTCTTACCTCATGAGGTCAATTTCACAATTAGCACATTAAAATGCAAGTCAATCGAGAGAAAACATGGATTTTACAAAAATTTCTTTTCATGCTTCTTGGAAAATTCACCATGTCTTTAAGATGATGTCAATCAATTCATACCAATCATATAAATATCATGCAATTTACACTTTATGCAAGACTATTTTCATGAACAAGCATACTAAGAATTCATATTTTCTAATTCAAGTAAGAATAGAAGGACAATGTGGACAATTTCTACACTTCTCACTACTCAAACACCATCCCCCACTTAGGGTAAACCCAATTAAGAGCAACTTAACCCAACATGTAGAGGATCTCAAATACAAAACCTTCATATTTATCACTTAGAGTGATTACTACTTTAGAGGAAATTTTCATAAACTCAATTTAGCAACACTAAGGCATTCTAAACCTTATCATGAGATCACAAGCCTTTACATTCAAATCCTATATCAACATGTATAGAGGAGACTACTACACTTATGTCAACTAATACCATCACCATATAGTCAACAAGATTAACATCATGTATAAAGAATCGTATCATGCACATCTTTATGATCAATAGACAAATAATATAATATCATACTATTTAATTCACATAAGGTCTTCCTATAACGCAATAGACACTAAGGCCATACATCATTAGGGAAAACAACAAGGAAGTTCATAATACGACAAGAAGTTTAGAAATAACTCTACGACTCATCATGTCATAAGATTCTCATCCTTTCAATTTAAATGGCAAAAAGCAAATATCATTTTCTACATTCCTTATCATGTTCATATTCATAAATTCTACATACTTTTCAACAACATCCAATCAAAAGGGCAAATTAGTAAGTTCTCCAAACATGATACAATAAGTTGTCTAGTCTTTATAACGAGCATGCTTCCAAATATCCAAAAGTGTAACATTTAGACATTTGAAGGAACAAGTATGGAATTGTAAAATACAAAGATTTACCACTCATTCTTCATAAGCATGCATACTATATTTACAACTTAAGTCTCCACAAAAGACTCCAATTTATACTAGCAACCCATCAAGTACCATATAGGAATACACAATTTAAGAGAAATCACTTTAACCACTATTACTTCTAGCATGCTTCAACTATATCATGACATACATCATCCGACATAGCATGTTATTTCACATAGATTTCATATATTGCCATAATTGGCATCACATCATCAAATAAGAGATATTTCATACATAGCAAGGTAAGATGACCAATCATAATCCTCATAGAGTTAACATGTGCAATGATCAAGTAAATCTCCATAACTTCACTAAACCAAGTAACCCAAACAAGAACTACAATTAGCATCATACTCCACTCATCTATAGCCTTCATGCATGGATAACTCCATATCTTTAGCACACTAGGCTATTTACATGTTTATAAGCATATAGATCATCTCATAAGCACATTCACATTTATCATCATACACATACTTAGTATTAACCTCCTAAGGTCTCCATCAAGGTAAACTATTGCAAGACATAGGTAGAGTCCCATACCCCTACCTAAGTCTAGTTAACCCTTCAAGTCGCCTTAGTTAGTATATACATCATCAAATAAGGACAAGTGTCACCTTCACACATACTCATTCAAACCATAAAACAAAGATAAGCATTTTAAACTCACCTTTTCTCCCTCAAGCATAGAGAACTCTCATCCAAGAAATCATATCTAAAAGACCACCGGACAAGAAAACATAAGAGAGAGATCTTATAGAATAAAGTTCTATGGCACGATATGAGATTGATGAAGAAAGGAAACTCTATCGTCCAATAGCCTCTCGTACCATTAAATGTGTCGCGACTCACCACCAATGATACGAGACTCTACTAGACATGGCAATATGAGACTTTTTAGAACCTAAAACCGCTTCATAAACCTCATGCTCTGATACCAAGTTTGTCACAACCCAAAAGCATACCCTAGAAGTTAGGGTACAATCTTGGATTGTAACCGGCGTCGTCAACCTCTCAGAGGTCTAAGACAAGCCTCTCATATCATTCATTGCATTGATATAGTAAATTTAGCGGAAAATTTAAAACTTTTCATAGCACATCATATGCTAGAAACGTCACATCGTATATATTTAAAACATAAGACATAATACAGATTTAGACTCTAAGTCCCTTTGCCATCTTAGACTCAACAACTTTAGAGTACATTAAGGATAAAACCCTTAAGACATAATACAAAGTTATACATTACTAAATAGACTTTACAATAAGGACATTAGTAGGACATCCTTGAACTTAAGGATTCCTTTCCTTGAGCTTGGGAAATCACCTATCAAGCTCCTCAATCATAGACCTTCTTTAAGCATTCCAATACCTACACTTTGTGTAAAAAGTAAAGAAGAATGGGATTAGCACAAGAATGTACTAAGTATGGCAACCATGCGAAAACATGCATTTAAAAGGGACATTTCCTTTGAAATCATACTTCATGCCATTTTGAGTAAATCATCATAAAACATTTATCAACATCATCCACGTACTTCATAGCAACACATTCAAAGGCCAATCATCATATGAAAGCACATATAGAATATAAGTACACATAAACTTTATGGTGAACTCACCCTTCTTAGCATTTAACTCTTTCTTTCAATTTATTAATCTCCTAAGTAATCCTTTAGGGATACTTGGTGCAATGCATCATCTTAGGAACACAAGAGAATACCATACATAGCATTTACACAAGACAACACATGCCATCATAAAAGTATAGTACAATATAATCATAGTCAAACCAAGACTACAATATCATACATAAAGGACACATACATATCATAAGTATTAAGGTACCTACCTAAGACTTCCTAAGGAGTCACTTGTGCAATGTATAGATGGGTTCATTACTTCCACCTATCCTAAATAACTTACCTTAAGTCCTCCTAATTAGGATCCTATTCAATTACTTCAATTGTCCATTTTACTTTAGGGAAACCATAGCCTTAACCGACACTAAGACCATGGGTGCTAATCATGGAATTTGGTGTTGTAGAGCCTTACACCAAAGGAAGGTGTTACTACCTAGCCAAGGTAGAACATTAACATATATGCTAGCATATCAAGTGAATTCACTTTGCTAGATCCTATGTGGGAAGCATAGTTTATGGAACTAGGAGATAGGTATTCCCTCTATATACCATTTGGTAATGGGGCCTCACCTCATGAGATAACATGAGTGAATATTCCTCAAGGAAAGTCAACACTTCATGTAAGTACATAGGTGAGTATTCCTCTAAGGGAAGTCAACACCATATGTAGGTCCATAGGTGATTATTCCTCTAAGGGAAGTCAACACTCTATAAGGGACAAATGGTGAATATTCCTCCAAGGAAAGTCAACACCTCTCAATGTCAAGTTCACTCGGTGCTAAGCTAAGTTCCCTTTATTGAAAAGCCTTTATTACAATTTGTTTATAAAACATAGTCTTAGGATATTCATCATTCATATGCTTATAGCATATTCAAGCACCTATCTAGTTTTGGAGTATTCTTGGGCCCTCCTAGTTGGACCTCTTCTCCCTAGGTAGATCATCCATGTGTGTGAGTGTATATGTAGATGTGAGCAAACCTTTCACATAACACATCAAGTCACACATGTTCATATATCAATGCATAAGTCTATAGGCATAACTATATGAGCAATCCTTTCATATAAACCTACTAAGACACTATACACATTCATACTTCATCATATCATATTCATAACATGTTCATATAATCATCCTTCATATGCATAAGAACCAAACCTAGGAACTATCCTATCAAGATATACATGTGCAATGCATAGACAAGGTCTCATACCCTTGTCCATACTAGTACACCTATCAAGTCATCCTAGTAAGGGAATACAAATCATACATTCATCAGCATCACCTTGATATGCATAGTAGTAGACACTAGTGAATATGAGAACTACCTTTCATTTAGACCCAATGACTCATACTACTTGTAATATGCATGTAAGTGAGAGTGTGTGTACATTTACCAACATGATCACATAATGGCCATCAATAACATCTTAAGTCAGCCACACTATTAGACCACATTATAATTCAAGAACATAACACAGAACACATAATAGCATAGGAGACATGACAATATATACCATGAAATCAAGACTACTATCTTTAGCTATTTATACTTCCATATAAGGGGTACATGGGTAGAGGTTATTAACCACTTTAACACATTAATGGCAGCACCTATACAATACCCTAACATAATTATACACATGCTCATACAATAGCCACACCACCTAATTCACAACTAGAATAGGAAAGTAGGCATAAGCTTCTCATAGTATCATCTTAAGCACATGTTCATCAGTTCATCAATATGCCTTCAAGGCTATGGTCAACACATATATAATGACAATAAAGTAAACACCGCCACCATAAGTGGACCATACCACACAATTCCATACAAGGCTTCATCAACATTACTCTAAAGAATAGAGAAGTAGAAGAGTAAAGGAATTAAGCATTCTTACCAAATTCTCATCCTTTGATCATCATTGATCAATACACCTTATTCATCAATAAAACACATGTATGGAAGTAGCTAAATGTACTTTAAACATATAAGAAACCATGTACAAGTCACTACAAGATTATACCATATCTTAATACAACATATCAACATACTAGGAAAGTAGGATAACATAGATCATTAGCTAATCTTCCCTAACATTGATTCTTGACCATAGTTCATACATATACAAGTCTAAGGTAGTAGCTAATTAGGTAAGAAATCAAGCCTAAGTCATGCATCATCTATTCACAATTCAAAATCCATCACATACTTAGCCTCTTGACTTCATAACCTAAAAGAATCCATACCAATTCATGCAAGACCTTCTTAATTAGATCATTAAGGATTTATACCTACTAAGTTCATCCATTACATCACCCTAATACAGTAGCTACAGAAATCCATACATAATCAAGAGTCTACTCAACCGATCTCACAATCAACTTCAAGACAACATGTAGAAACATAGGCTATTCATGTTCAATTCTTCATATATTTATCATCATGGACTGATCATCATCAATTCAACATCAATTAATGTAAATAACCATAACCACAAGCAATTCAACATAAGAGAATCACCAATTCATCGAGAATAAGCCATAATCACAAAGCCCATGCAAAGGCTAAACCAATTTTGGAAGGAACATGGGTTCATCATGCAATTGGAGTGAAAACACATTTAAATCATTGTATTAACTTCAATTAATCATGATTCAATCATTAAAAAGCTTTTGAGAAAGAACCCATTGCTAGATTAGAAGATTGGAAACTTAATCATAGGGTTTCTTTTGAAAACATTGAGAATGGCTCTCTAGATGAAAAGATAACTAGAGATGAAGATCACCATACCTTTATCTTAGTGAAGACCTATAAAAATTGATGAAGAACTCATGAGAATCCCATCTACAGGCTGTTCTTGAGCTTCAAAAACCATGGGGGTTTCTAGAGAGAATATTTTGGGAAGGGAAGGGTTCAATTTGAGTGAGGGGATTTGAGAATGCGTTGGTCACGTTTTTGGACTCTTAAATACACCCAAAAATAATCAAATAAACCTATAATAGTCAGGTTAGGATGTGGGGTGAATTTACAAATTCACCCCTGACTTGGCAGAACGCAGGCAGCCAACCTGCAGGCCATCCGCGACGTAGGCCTTGACGGGGCATCATGGGCTTGACGGGCCGTGGCAGCCATCCATCGCAGGGGACTTAGCCAATTCTTGGCATAATACCTGCCCAAGTTAAGTCTCCTTCGACGAGACCTGCTTGACGGTCCGTTGGTGGCCCAACAGTCCGTCATTGGGTCCGTGAAGGACACTGCCCAGGCAGTGTATAGGCAGCCTTGGGGTCCTTCTTTTGGGGCCTCTTGTGGGGCCCTTTAGAAGTCGTACCCGGACGTTTCCAACGCGATTTCAAACCTTAACACGTTATAGACCTACCACATAAGTTTCATCCAAAACAAACACCTACAAGACGTCCAAACAGCCTTGACCCCAACATGACATACGATGAAAGTCTTAGGGTCTATCTTTCGAACGTCTTGGACGTTCTTGGGCGTTTGATCTCCAAACTTCACGAAACTTCATAAACTAACATTAAACATCATTTAACACCATTTCAAGACTTATTTGACTCAGTTCACACAACTTAGGCATGCATACACACATGAGGCACATAAGCGACTATTCGTCGAACGTCTTGGACGTCCCTTGACGTTCGACTTCCAAATCACTTCAAACTTTGCACACTAACTCTTTATGACATAATAAGGCAGTTTAGGACCTTATAACGTTAAGACGAACATGGTAGGCTCTAGACACCTGATCTCATTTTCGAGGTCTTACACTAAAGATCATAGCAATTTGGGCATAGCCCTACATCAAGGTAATAAAGCCACACATAGGCTTATACAAATCGTACATCAAACGAAAGTAGAATGAACATAAGAGTCTTAGAAAATAAAGCAACTCCATATCTAGATATCGGCATTGCCCTCGGAAAGTGAGGACCTACCCCTTGGATGATAGAGAATATCCAAGTCTTCTTCAATGTCGTATCAAAAGAGCCTTCAACGACCAGAACCTAAAATGTTTGGGAAAATGGGGTTAGTACGCCACATTCAACATATTATACCGATCATTTATATATGTTCAATAAGTCAAATAAGTCATATGCATATCCACATACTTGTACCCATAATCTCATATAACTCTATCACCAAGTAATATTGTCACAAGCATGAATAAGAGTTTATCAGGTAAATAGTAAATCAAGACAACCAATCATAATCCTTATAAGCCAAAAGTGCAATGACCAAGCAAAGCCCCATAACCCTACTTAATCAAGTAACCAAAATAAGAATCATAAATAGTAACTGACTTCACATAACATAACCTTCAATACACATAAGTTCATACTTTAACAATAAGGACTATTTACATGTTCATAAGCATCATAATCATCATATAAAGTCATATACATTTATCATAATTTATATGCATAATATTAACTTCCTAAGGCTCCTATCAAGGCAAACTAGTGCAAGGCATAGGTAGAGTCTCATACCCCTACCTAAGCTATGTCAAACTCCTCAAGTCACTTTAGTTAGTTTATACTTCATTTCTTCATTTTAGTTTAGTGGACACTTGCCTTAACCGACACAGACAACATGATCTAAATGTGGAATCTGGTGTCATAAAACCTTACAAAAATGGAAGGTGGTTCACCAGCCAAGGTAAAACCCAGTATAAACATAGCTTCCTATATGGATCCATTAGATAGTCTTCCTATGGTCGCAACATAGTTCAAGAACTAGGAGATAGGTATTCCCTCTTCGTACCATGTGGTAATTGGGGCTCTTCTCATGGGAGGGAAATATCCCTCAAAGGGGAAGTCAACATCACATAGGGAACTATAGGGTGCCATCACCTCCCGTTGTCAAGTTCACTCGGTGCTAAGCTAAGTCCCTTTATTGAAATGTCTTTAGATCTTCATTAAAAATTATAACTAAGTTTAGGTCATAGGGTCTAGCCCTTGTATAAACATCATTAGCATAGCTCAATAAGAATTGCATGAGTAATAATCCTTTAATCAAAATTCATATAAGTGAAGTTAACACTTTACATATCACATCATAGTAGGGCACATAGAAACACATCACCAAACTCATAACATGTACACCCTAAGCAACCTCACAACAAAAGTTAAGACATTTCAATTAAATCAACATACCCTCTGATGTACCGTGGTTTTACGGTACTTTCAATGCTTTTTCCTTAAGTTTAGGGTGTGTCTAAGGACGTTTTGTATTAGTTTTAATGTATTTTTCTCTTTGTTTGTAGGAAATCTATCCAGAATAAAAACGCGGAAGAAATGTGTTGAAATTGCAGAAGTGACGACCTACGGAGCCATCGACGGTCCGTCGACCCCTCGACAGTCCATAGGTGGCCACGTCGTATGAAGGAAATGCTGCTAAAGGAAAATCAGAGAATTCTGACTAAGTGTGGGGTTACGGAGGCTCTCGATGGACCGTCATTTCCACGACGGACTGTCCTGCACATCCGTCATCATTAACAGGAAGTAGTTACAGTACCCGACGTGAAAAGATTCTAAGCGTGGAGAAACGGAAACCATCGACGGACCATCGTCTACTCAACGGACCGTCATCATTGTCCGTCGATGGTAACAGCGAGTTGGAGAGGAAAGCAGCTGGAAAAAAAAGCGAAGTGTGGAACGAAGGGGGGCCTCGATGGTCCGTCATCCAGGTCGTCAGCTCTGACGCATTTTTTGCGAAGATTTTCCTTTAAACATTTCTGTTTTATGTTAGGACTCTATTACTATAAATACTTGTAAAAACCTCGTTTTTGAGGTTAGAATCTTTGGTATTTTTCAGTTTTATTGTTCTAGTTGTTGAACTTGACATTTTGGAAATTAATCTATTTTCCGGAATCGTTTGTTGCAAGATTATTGATTAATTCAGGTAATTTTCTGGGTTTTCTTCAATCTCATCAAAGTAAGTACATGATTCTTATCAAACTAATAAGAATTGTGTGATTATTAACATGTGTAACTAAATCCATAACTAGTATTGTAGGAACCATGGGTAAATAACAAGGTAAACTAGCTAAAATAACAATTGTAGAATAGTATCTTGCATGTCTTGATAATTCTTTCGTTTAGAAGTCTTTTTAACGAGTGCACGCATTAGAACTCGCCTTATTTCTACTTGTCAGACCAAGGAGGTAGATAATAAGAAAAGAATTATCAACGTAGATTTAGTATACACTATATAATAGGCTAGTGTCGATTGGTGCGAAGTAACAACTAAGCCAAACATTGATTATGATGCTTAATATGAGGTTAAGGTAAGGTTTAGTAAAGCATACACACGTAGCCGGACCAAGGTGCGGAGTAAAATTTCCTAGTTGCCGGACCAAGGAATTAGGGATATATAATTTACCACTTTGCATGCAAGATATTAGGAAAGGATTGTTATAGTTAGAATTACCGAGTTATGAACCTGTGGGGAACACTTAAGCCCTAGTTACTCTCTTTACTTGATAAAAATTAAATTTGTGAACTTGTCTATTTAGAAATACCTAATTATATTCGTTTCCTAAAAACCCCTTTTTGTTATTTGTTTTCGGAAAGGACTTGACTAAATAGAAGTAATAGTAGGTTAAAGTTAAGTCTAAATTATTTTCATCGTGGGATCGACCCCAACCTCATAGTTGGGTTCTTTACTTGATACGACCGCTTATATATCTTTTCGAGAAGTAAATTTGAGCGTATCAAATTTTGGCGCAGCTGCTAGGGAAAGTGGCTTTTAGATTAACTTTAAGATTATTACCGAAGTTTATTCAACATTTTTCTAATTTTACTTTTTTTCTCTTTGTTTTTGTCTCTTGCACATCTAACTTCTGTGTATGCCAAGTACACGGAGTAGAGGAGAACCTATACTCTCACCCGACCCCGAACTTGAGCGTACACTACGTAGAATGAATAGAAATCTGGGTATTCTCGATAATGGGCTCAACCCGGAAATTCCACCACCAGTTGAAGTTCATGATCCATTATTACCTGAATATCGTGGGGAAGGTGAAATACGGAGGCAACCTCCTGCTCCACGCCCTCAAGAGTATTATAGGGGATATGATAATATTACTGAATCTGACGGGCCACTTGTCTTGCCTCCTCTACCACATGGCCATACTTTAGTGGTAACTATTAGTCTGATGCAAATGCTCACCGCGAGAGGTTTGTTTTCAGGGCAACCTTCTGAGGATCCACATGCTCACATCGCCAAAGTGATATCGGTGTGTAAGAGTTGTGTAGGGAGGCCTGATTTGAACATGGACGTAATTGGGTTAAGACTGTTCCCTCTCTCACTGACGGGAGAGGCTTCTATATGGTTTACCGAACTCTCCTATAACTCAATCTACACTTGGAATCTATTGAGGGATGTGTTCTTAGCACGTTACTACCTGGTGTCTAAGAAGCTAAACCACAAAGATAGGGTGAACAACTTTGTTGCACTACCGGGGAATCAGTCAGCAGTTCTTGGGACAGGTTCACTTCGTTCTTGAGAAGTGTCCCCAATCACCGCATCAATGATGAGTCATTGAAAAAGTACTTCTATCGGGGACAAGATGATAATAATAAAGCAGTATTGGATATGATAACGGGTGGTTCTTATGGGGAGTGTCCTTATGCTGAGATTGCTGAGAAGTTAGAGAAAATCTCCCAAAATGATAAAGCTTGGTGCACTAGGAAGTCAGAAACTAGAGAAACACTTTTACAGTGCAATCCGCACACAACCCAGCCACAGATGAGATTCGTGAGGAAATAGCTCAAATGAGAACTGATCTTGGGTTGGTGTTGAAACATGTCACTGGGGTGCAGAAAAGGTAAATGCGGTGAAATACTTGTCTAAACCACCACCGACAACTGATGAGTATTACTATGAGGAGGAGTCTTATGCGGTAAATGATGAGACGGGGGGTTTCCGGCCAAATGCCCAAGGCTCCAATCAGGAGAATTGGCGCCAAGGTCAAGGAAACCAAGGTGGGAACTATGATAATTACAACCGAGAGGGTCATTATGTCCGAGATGGGAATTACAACTGCAACAACAATTTCTATCGGGGTAACTATGGTAACATAAATGATATGAGTGGGCCCTATGTTCCACCTCAAAATTGTGAAGTTGCTCCTAGGGATCGTGGAGGTAGTATGGCACGAGTTGAGAATATGTTGCAGAAAATGATGAGATGGTTCGATGCTAGTGATGAGCACACTAAAGAGTTGAGGAGTGACTTAGCGAGTATTGGGCAGAAATTTGATGCACATGCAATCACCATCAAGCATCTTGAGATGCAAATGGTCCAATTGTATTCTTCTGTGAACCCACGCAGACCGGGCACTCTTCCTAGCAATACTGTCCAAAATCCAAAAAATGATGGACATTGTATAGCCATCACAACTCGAGGTGGTAAGCAAACCATCGACCCACCGATGTCGTCTGGTGTAAAATATTTGATAAGAGATGATGATGAGGTAGTGGAGGTTAGTGGTGAGTTAGGAGACAAAAGGGGGAAAGAAGCTGAGGTACCCCAAAAGGTGACCCCCATGCCTAGACCACCCCCTCCATTCCCACAAAGGTTAGTGAAAAAGACCGAGGATGGTAAATATCGGCGTTTTATCACTATGCTCAAACAGCTTTCCATCAATGTCCCTTTGATAGAAGCTCTTGAACAAATGCCCGGTTATGTCAAATTCATTTATATGGTCACTAAGAAAAGATCGGTCAATTTTGAGGATGATGATAGAATGCAGCATTGTAGTTCTATTGCTACAAGGTCTCTAGTGCAAAAGAAAGAAGATTCGGGTGCCTTCACTATTCCATGTACAATCGGGTTATCACACTTTGCGAAAGCATTATGTAATCTTGGGGCAAGCATAAATCCCATGCCTCTCTCTATTTATAAGAAGTTGGGTTTGGGTGACCCAAAGCCCACTGCGATGCGGCTACTGATGGCCGATCGAACGGTGAAGAGGCCTATTGGGATACTCCACGATGTGTTAGTAAAGGTGGAGTCATTCATATTTCCAGATGATTTTGTGATTCTTGATTGTGAGGTCAATTTTGAGGTGCCTATTATTCTTGGGAGGCCATTCCTTGCTACGGATAGAGCCTTGGTTGATATGGACAAAGGGCAAATGAAATTTCGGTTGAACAATGATGAAGTGACTTTAAACATTTATAAGTCCATGAGACAGAGTGGTGAGCTCCACTCCGTATCTGCCATATCTTACAGGATAGAAAAGTCATCTGAGGTAGAAATAGAAGAACGTCTGGGTGTAGAAGCACTAGCGGCAGTGATCATGAATTTTGATAGCGATTGCATTGAAGAGTATGGGTCATTGGTTGCGGCACTTGATCAAGGTGATGCTCGGTTTAAGCCAAAGAAGTTTGACTTATTTATGATGCATCGCGAGTCTCCACCCGCGAAATCATCTATAGAGGAGGCTCCAATATTAGAACTTAAGGCTCTACCACCTCATCTGAGGTATATATTCTTGGGAAATAGTGACACTTTGCCGGTAATTATTGCATTAAATTTGAATGTGCATCAAGTTGAGAATTTGGTGAAAGTGTTAAAAAGGTTCAAAAGAGCTATTGGGTGGACTATTGCTGATATTATTCGGATCCCTCCCGGTATTTGTTTGCATAAAATCCAACTCATGCCCGGTCATAAGCCAAGTATTGAGCACGAGAGACATTTAAATCCACCTATGCAAAAGGTGGTGAAGAAGGAAATCATTAAGTGATGCTGGAGTGATATATCCAATCACCGATAGTAGTTGGGTATGCCCTGTTCAGTGTGTACCTAAGAAAGGGGGAATGACTGTGGTCCCCAATGAGAAAAATGAGCTTGTTCCGATGAGGCTGGTGACTGGATGGAGGGTGTGTATTGATTATCGCAAATTAAATGCATGGACCGAGAAGGACCATTTTTCTATGCCCTTCATGGATCAGATGTTGGATAGACTTGCAGGAAAGGGGTGGTACTGTTTTCTTGATGGTTATTCGGGTTATAATCAGATTTCTATTGCACTAGAAGATCAAGAGAAAACAACCTTTACTTGTCCTTATGGGACCTTCGCGTTCAAGAGAATGCCGTTTGGGTTATGTAATGCACCGGCCACCTTTCAGAGATGTATGCTGTCAATATTATCCAATATGGTGGAGCACACTATTGAGGTGTTTATGGATGATTTTTCAGTGGTTGGTGACTACTTTGAGCGGTGTTTGAGTCATTTTTCCGAGGTTCTTAAGAGGTGTCAAGACTTCAACCTTGTGCTAAATTGGGGAAAAATGTCACTTCATGGTGAAATAAGGTATTGTATTGGGTCATCGCATTTCAGAGAAGGGTATAGAGGTTGATCGAGATAAAGTTGAGGTGATAGAGAGACTTCCTCCACCCATATCTGTAAAAGGTGTGAGAAGCTTTCTTTTTCATGCGGGCTTATACCAGAGGTTCATCAATAATTTTTCAAAGATTGCACATCCCTTGTGCAAGTTGCTTGAGAACGAGTGTAAGCTTTATTTTGATGAATCCTGTCTTAAGGCATTTGATGAGCTAAAGGAAAAATTGGTGTCTGCACCTATCATCATTTCTCCGGATTGGAGTAAGCCATTTGAGGTGATGTGTGATGCGAGTGTGGTTGCTCTTAGTGTGGTTTTGGGACAACAAACGGATAAAATCCTTCATCCTACTTACTATGCTAGTAAACCCCTCAATGAAGCCCAAAAGAACTACACCGTGAATGAGCAAGACCTCATTGTAGTAGTCTTTGCTTTTGAGAAATTTTGCTCCTATTTGCTTGGCACTAGAGTTATAGTGCATATTGATCATTCTGCTTTGAGATATTTGATGGCAAAGCAGGATGCAAAACCGAGGTTGATTCCATGGGTATTACTATTACAAGAATTTGACTTTGAGGTGAAAGATAGAAAAGGGACTGAAAATCAAGTTGCTGATCACTTGTCTCGATTAGAAGATGAAGCAATAAGGGAGTTAGGTGAAAAGGCTGAAATAGATGATACTTTCCCTGATGAGCATGTATTGGCTGCCTCCCAAGACATGATTCCATGGTTCGCAGATTATGCGAATTATCTGGCTAATGATATCGTCCCACCGGACTTGTCCTTTCATCAAAGGAAAAAGTTCATGCATGATGTGAAAAAGTTAGAATTGGGATGAGGCATACTTATATATTAGTTGTGCCGATGCGCTTATTCGACGTTGTGTGCCGGAAGTTGAGATTTTGAGTGTTTTAGAGGCATGCCATTGTTCGCCTGTAGGTGGGCCTCATAGTGGTATCCGGACTGCCCACAAGATCTTGCAATGTGGGTACTATTGGCCAACTATCCACCAAGATGCTCATGAGTTCGCCAAGGCATGTGATAGATGCCAAAGATATGGTGCCTTTCGAGAAAGCAAGAGCTCCCTTTAAATCCCATTCTTGTGATTGAATTGTTTGATATGTGGAGCATTGACTTTATGGGCCCTTTTGTGAGTTCTCATGGGATGAAGTACATTCTTGTGGTAGTCGATTATGTGTCTAAATGGGTGGAGGCTATCGCACTTGCAAATAATGAAGGGAAGAGTGTCATCGCGTTCTTGAAAAAGAACATATTTTCCAGATTTGGCATCCCACGTACTATTATCAGTGATGGGGGATCCCACTTTCACAACAAGCTATTTAAGGGATTATTGGAAAATATGGGGTTATCCATAATGTGGCCACTCCGTACCATCCTCAAACTAGTGGGCAAGTTGAGGTGTCAAACAGGGAGATTAAGAAGATTTTGGAAAAAACGGTGAATGTTAGTAGAACGGATTGGTCAAAGATGCTTGATGATGCTCTTTGGGCCTACCGGACAGCATATAAGACTCCCATAGGTATGTAACCATACCAACTTGTATATGGGAAGGCTTTTCACTTACCGGTTGAATTAGAGCATAAAGCCATATGGGCAGTGAAGAAGTTGAAAATGGATTGGAATGAGGCTGCGGAACAGAGATTAAATGGGTTGAATGATCTTGATGAATTTTGCTTGAAGGCATATGAAAGTTCAGCCCTCTACAAAGAAAAGATGAAGAAGTACCATGACCAAAAGATTGAGAAGCGCAATTTTTTTGTTGGGGATTTGGTGCTTTTATTCAATTCTAGGTTGCGCTTGTTTTCGGGCAAACTTAAGTCCAAATGGACTGGTCCCTACTTGATCACCCAACTATTCCCTCATGGTGCGGTTGAGTTGGAGAACAAGGACGGTGTGAGGTTTAAGGTGAAAGGGCAGCGCATCAAAATCTATCTGGGCATGCTCAAACGGCGAATGAAGTGATCGAGGCATACCATCTTGATAAATTCTGAGTATTCAAGATTCCTCCATCGTGCCATGACGTTAAATCAATCGCTGATTGGGAGGCAACCCAATATGTATCCTTTAGCCAACTATAGGTCTTTTGTGGTTTTCTAGGAATAATTGCATTATTTTTGCTTTTATTACTTAATGTCCCGTTTGAATGTTCTTTTATTTTTCTTTAGAAGTGTTGGCTAGAGCGT
The DNA here is from genome assembly GCA_016801875.1 of Solanum sitiens. Classification (NCBI taxonomy): domain Eukaryota; kingdom Viridiplantae; phylum Streptophyta; class Magnoliopsida; order Solanales; family Solanaceae; genus Solanum; species Solanum sitiens. The sequence goes on from JABWTJ010000152.1 coordinate 1,831,099, forward strand.
AGTTTAGGGTCCGTGTCCAAAAAGTGTCCAGAAAATACAAAAAAAGATTAGTTTAATGGGTGTTAAATGTGCAGGGACCATGTCACCAGAAATCTGCAAAAAACTGGTCTGGTGCACCCATCGACGGAACCATCCACGGACCGTCGTCTCTACGACGGATCGTCAGTAGGATCCATCGTGTCCAGGTATGTTCTTTCAATTTCTCTAAGTTAGGGCGCTGACGACGGAGGCCTCGACGGACCGTCGACCCACTTACAGTCCGTCGACAGGGAATCGTCGATCCCTCGCCCAATAACCCGACCCGACCTGTCCGGCTATATATTAAAAGTTTTTGAACTTTTTCAGTTACCCACCTCTTCACATACCCCCTTTAAACGGTTTCCCTCCCTATTTCCTCTCATTTTTCCCCCACTTCATCATCCATTAACTCACAATTACTCCTCTGATTCCCACACTTCCACCGAACCACAAGAACTCCTTTCTCTCCCAAATCTCCCATTTTCTTAAGTCCCTTTTCCGGTTGGTGTTCGTGCTGGTTGTTGCTACTGTTTAACTAGTGTTCATACTCTTATTCCTCTACTACAGTTGTCAGGTATGTTGTTCTGATCTGCTAGATTAACTGTTGTTAATTTTCCTGATTACCTTGATGTCTAACTGTGTGGGTACTTAAATTTGGACCCTTTTGCATTCTTAAACTTACACCCACAAGTCCTAAGTCGCTTAGAACACTGAAATTGAAAATGTTTGGGGGTGTATTGTTAAAAAATATGGCGTGTGTTTGCATGATTGTGTTCTTGACCTAGGGTTTGATAGGCTGTCGAAAATGCATGTTAAAACTAGGAAAATTCATGCCTTACGAATGATGGGATGCTGGGTAAATGTTAGGTAAACTTAGTATTCTAAGAATACATCGAATTAGTAAGGAGGGGGAACCAAATTGGCTGCAAAACTCTGTTCTTGAAGGACAGTACGAGACCCCGACGACGGACCGTCAGTCCCTTGACGACTGTCGTTGGGGTCTGTAAACCCCAACTTCCCTTGCCTAATCTAAGTGTCCGTCGATGGATCCCTTTGACAGACTGTCGTCCCTTCGACGGTCCATCCTGCACAACCGTCGACGGTGTCAAAACCTTTGCTTGATTTTCCGTAAAAATAATCTAACTTTCCCTCGATGGACCGTTATGACGGACCGTCATCCGTTCGACGGTCCGTCCTGCACAACTGTCGACACTGTCAGAACCTTTGTTTCTGACGTTTTTAAAATCTATTCTAAGTGTCCCTCGATGGACCCCCATGACGGACCGTTGTGCCTCCTACGGTCCGTCCTGCATATCCGTCGACACTGTTAGAACCTTTGTTTCTTATGTTTTGAAAAAAAAAACTAAGTGTCCCTCGATGGACCCCAATGACGGACTATCGTGCCTTCGACGGACCGTCGATGGGTTTGTCCTGCACTCTATGCATCTGCACTGCCATTCCTTTTCTATGTTCTACTTCTGTGTTTTCTGCTTTTGCATGTGTTGCAGGCTTCCACTGGTACTAACTACTTCTCTTTGCAGGTACAAATGGCACCTAAACAAGACCGGGTCTACTCACGAGGACGTTCCAAGTCCATATCCCTGTCGAACCAACTGGTCATAGGCTCAGACAATGAGCGTGACCCGAAGTAAGTGACACCAGGCACCCGTACTTCTACCCCTTCTGCCCACCCCACCAGAGCCACACCCACGAGAGTGGCGCCAAGCATAGTCACTGACTCTCAGTCTGACGAGAAGTGCATACTGATCGGCACACCTTCTGGGTCGGCTGCACATTCAAATGGAGCTTCTGGCTCCGTGGAGGCATCCGGTTCTGAGGAAGCTTCCGGCTCTCCGCAGGCTTCCGAATCTGAGGAGGCTTCGGCTTATGCCTCATCTGATGAGGCTGACAATGCTGACTCTACTCCAGTACCCCAGAGTGGCGTCCCTGCTCCAGTTGCTGATCAGCCCAACCGGTGGTGTGTCGAGGGTCAATATCTGGTATATGCTGATGCCAAGGTGCCCAATGACAAGGGGTTCATGACCCGGACCTTGACACTCGAGCGGCGAGTTCTCACAGGGAGTCTTCCCACCATGCCGGCCATTCATGAGTTATTCACTAGACATCGGCTGGAGTGGACGGCTCGAGATGTAGGTCACTATAGAGAGGAAATGGTCCGAGAGTTCTATGCCTCCTATGTGGCAAATCTCCGATCTCAGCTGGATAGGCGGGCACCCCCTGCCAAACATGCACCTTTGGAGTACGTCCGAGTCTGCGGTAAGCGGGTTGATATTTCCTTGCCGTCCATTCGCAAGTTTCTCTATGGCGCGGATATTGATGCCACCTGGACCACCCTCACCGCCGAGTTTGACCAGCGGTGGAAATTGATCAAAGATGGCCGGTTTTAGCATGAACTATAGGTGAGAGAGACCACCAAGCGGTAGATTGCACAAAATCTCTCCGTAGATGGTGAGGCTACCGATTGGGTGCGGGAGCCCAAGGGGAGTATCAAGAAGGCCAACCTCACCTTCACAGCCAAGTTCTTATGGTTATTGGTCCGACACTGCCTTTCCCCCGCTACTGCTGATAACATTGTCACCTGGGATAGCGCAGTCCTGATGGCTGCCATGATTGCAGGGTTCGAGGTGGACTTCGCATGGCTATTGCAGGCGGTAATGCATGAGAGGGCCTTTAAGGCCACTACTACTTACCCCTTCCCGTGCATGGTTTTTGCATTGTGCAGGTCTGTAGGAGTGCCCGTGTGGCAATGTGATCAAGACCCTGCCTGGCCAGGTTGATATCGGTCTCATCCGGGATGAGGCAAATGAGTTCGCCCACAACAGAGGGCTCCGTGTAGAGGTGCAGCCACTAGGTGAGAATCTGGCAGCCACGGTAGAGCAGGACCAAGGGCTAATCCGGCTATATCTGAGCCTACCGACACCACTCTGGTCGAGTCTATCCCAGGTGGTAGCACCGCTCCGAGATCCTCCAGCTCTACCCCATCTGCTACACTGGTCCCGCTTGCTAGGGTCAAGAAACTAGAGGCCCAAATGGCCACACTTTTGCATCACATCCAGCCTTGGATGCAGAGGTCCATCGCTGAGGCAGAGGAGCGTCTACAGAGGAAGATGGCCCAGTATACTGAGCTGAAGATCATAGAGGTTTACCAGCGCTTGGATGCTTTTGAGTTGCGGGTTCTCGCTCGGCCAGCCCCTAAAGTAGATGTGATGACTCTCCAGGCTGCTGTGGAGAGTCTGAGAGAAGACTTGGATACTATACTGGAGGCTCGGGTGACTGAGTTTGAGGCCCCTTCTACAGAGCCTGCTGAGGACACGGTGATGGCTGCCCTGTTCACCTCTACTGATGTGCCACCACCTCCACCACGAGATCGTGCCAAGAGGCACCGGAATAGAGATGAGGATGACTCCCGGGCACGAAAGAAAGAGTGCCATGAGTTGGAGGCTGCGAGGAGAGCCTTGCTCATTGATGAGGAGGTCCGACAGTTGATGGTTATATAGGTGGCTACTAGGGCGTCTAATTCCAAAGTTGCAGAGGCTGAGAGGAGCACTAGTACTGGTGCTGTCATTGCTGACTGGAGAACTACTGAGGGTGTTGTCATTGCTGAGGACAGTACTGATGGTGTCCCTACTACAGAGGGAGCGGGTTCCGAGAAATCGGACCCGCCAGCTTGTTGATCGCCGGCACTTTGCGCCTTAGGTTTGCTTCACCTACCACTCTATTTTATATACTTTTATGCATTGAGGACAATTGCATGTCTTTTTTGTTGGGGGTGGGGTAAATGGAAAGTGAATGCTAGGGTGAAGTCTGAGTAGCCCAACTCACGATCCTCTGTTGGGGTTTTCTTGCCTGTGTTCTTTTTCCCCAAGAGACTGGTTATTTTATTGTTGAACTGGCATGTTGGTATCTATTGTACAAAGTATAGGAACGGAATCTTAAGCATGATGGCTAAACAAAATGATATCCTGATTTAAAGAAAATGTTGCATGACTAGGCACAGTAACTGATAAATATGTGTCTCTAAGCATGACATAGAGATACACCACTGCATGACCATAAATCTAAGACTCAAACTAGGTTTCTGATAATTTGGTAAAGTAATGAGATGTCAAGTAAGTGTGAGGAAAATTTGAATATTCCACCATTGGTACTGAGCTAGAACTTGCCTGGTTAGTCTTGCTAAAAGTAAGCTGTGATACACAATTCGGAAAGGATCATAGGCCCTTATTCAAGATAGCCAATCTTTAGCCTAGATAACAGAAAACCTAACGAAATTAATCCCTTCTTGCTCCAAATGATTTGAGCTTATAATAGACCTTTCCTTTTCACCCAAACTGATCTTTTCTGGTAACTATGTGTTGGCCCTGGTCCCTCCATGGACATGTGCACCTCAGCTTATGCCAAAAGCATAGGTTGAGGGTGGCTAATGCCGAAAAACAACCTTGTCGCGGCCCTGACCCAACTTTGGGTATTGTGTACCTTGACTCATGGAAAAGCCATGAGTTGAGGGTGGCTATTATGAGGAATGCTCCGGAAAGTGGGGTTGAAAGAATAAAGAGAGAGAAAGAACAAAAGAAAAGTGACTCAAGAAAAGTTGAAAGAAAAGTAAAAAATTTGAAAATTTGAATATACAAGTAAGAAAAGAAAAGAGTCACTTACACAAAAGGAGAAAGAAGGTAGCAAGGTGTAAGAATACAAGAAACTCAAGAAATAGGGCGGAATAAAACGATGAAAAGGTAGGACGCTTAGCCGTTATGTCAAAGAAGGCAATAAGTCACTAAAATACATCTAAATGTATCCTACCTGATGCAGAGCCTATGTTACAATCTAAGAAAGTCCTATCGTGATCCTAAGAGTCTATTATGGTAAACTTAAAGTAGTGAAAATAAGGGCAAGCCTATGGCAATAAGTATAAATGAGGTGTGAAGTTTTTTTAAGAGTGAGTGTTGAAAAATAATCCTTATACTCAAACTGAATTCATTGTGTGAAAATGAGGATGTTGTTTTGGAGCAAGGACACTAGTTGCTATACCGGAAAATTGGTACCTTGGTGAGAAATCAAAGAGGATAGGTGTCGGTGTGTGGTGAGTCTGTGTCATGGTTTGATCCACATGAGCGAGTCTAATAGTGATAGCATGCATAAACATAATGAAAATAAATGGTATTGATAGTAAGATGATTGTGAAAGCTAAAATAAGGATACTCTTGTACAAAGATTTTGTGGTGAGTCATAGTGCGTCGCTTGAGGACAAACAATGAATTTAAGTTGAGGGTGTTGATGTACCGTGGTTTCACAGTACTTTCAATGCTTTTTTCTTAAGTTTAGGGTGTGTCTAAGGCCTTTTTGTATTGGTTGTAATGTATTTTTCTCTTTGTTTGCAGGAAATCTGTCCAGAATGAAAGCGTAGAAGAAATGTGTTGAAATTGCAGAAGTGACGACCTACGGAGCCATCGACGGTCCGTCGACACCTCGACGGTTCGTAGGTGGCAACAGTCGTATGAAGGGAATACTGCTAAAGAAAGATCAGGGAATTCTGACTAAGTGTGGAGCTATGGAGGATCTCAACGGACCGTCTTCTCCACAACGAACCGTCCTGCAATTCCGTCATCGTTAATAGATAGTAGCTCCAGTACCCGACTTGAAAAGATTCTAACTGTGGAGAAACGGAAACCATCGACGGACCGTCGTGTTCTCAACGGACCATCATCATTGTCCGTCGATGGTAACAGAGAGTTGGAGAGGAAAGCAACTGAGAAAGAAGCTAAGTGTGGAACGACAGGGGGCCTCGACCGTCCGTCATCCAGGTCGTCAACTCAGACGCGGTTTTTGGGAAGATTTTCATTAAATAGATTTCCCTTTTATATTAGGACTCTATTATTATAAATACTTGTAAAAACATTGTTTTTGAGGTTAGATTCTTTGGTATTTTTCAGTTTTGTTGTTCTAGTTGTTGAACTTGAGATTTTGGAAATTAATCTATTTTCCGGAATCGTTTGTTGCAAGATTATTGATTAATTCAGGTAATTTTCTGGGTTTTCTTCAATCTCATCAAAGTAAGTACATTATTCTTATAAAACTAATAAGAATTGTGTGATTATTAACATGTGTAACTAAATCCATAACTAGTATTGTAGGAACCATGGGTAAATAACAAGGTAAAAACTAGCTAAAATAACAATTCTAGAATAGTGTCTTGCATGTATTGATAATTCTTTCGTTTAGAAGTCTTTTTAACGAGTGCACGCATTAGAACTCGCCTTCTTTCTACTTGTCGGACCAAGGAGGTAGATAATAAGAAAAGAATTATCAACGTAGATTTAGTATACACTATATAATAGGCTAGTGTTGATTTTTGCGAAGTAACAACTAAGCCAAACATCGATTATGATTCTTAATATGACGTAAAGGTAAGGTTTAGTAAAGCATACACACGTAGCCGAACGAAGGTGCATAGTGAAATTTCCTAGTTGTCGGACCAATTAATTAGGGATATATAACTTACCACTTTGCATGCAAGATATTAGGAAAGGATTGTTATAGCTACAATTACCGAGTTATGAACTTGTGGGGAACACTTAAGCCCTAGTTACTCTCCTTACTTGATAAAAATCAAATCTTTGAACTTGTCTATTTAGAAATAGATAATTATATTCGTTACTTAAAAACCCCTTTTTGTTATTTGTTTTCGGAAAGGACTTGACTAAATAGAAGTAATAGTAGGTTAAAGTTAAGTCTAAATCATTTTCCTCGTGGGATCGACCCCAACCTCATAGTTGGGTTCTTCACTTGATAAGACCACTTATACTTCTTTTCGAGAATTAAATTTGAGAGTATCACCCTCCTATCAATCCTAGATAAGTCATACTCCAACACAACATCATGACTTAATCACAATTAACCACAAGTTGAAGTAACGAATAGGAAATTCAACACTTACCAAGCCTCCTCCATAGTTTATCATAAGGGTCTTACCATCATCCTACAACTCAAACCAATTAGGTAATTGCATCAATATAATTCAACAATCAACATGATAATAAAGTTATAAGAGTCATCACATCATAATTCAACACTAAACCAAAGCATTGAAACATGATACTTAGGCCAATCTTCTTAACCTAGATCACTACTCAATAACTTAGCATGAGAGACTACAATTCATCAGAACATGTTTATGATCAGTGTAATAGCAATAACTAAGGATGATTTAACCAATAATAAAGTTAATTGAATCAACTCCAACATAATTCACATCAAGATCAAACCTAGGATTAAGGGTTAAGGGTCATATTCTACAATCTAGACCAAACCATATAAATTCATCATAATCAAGTTACATTACATGTTAATCCAATCATTATACCCTAAATAAAACATAAAAAAAAACTCAATTCATAACATCAATTTCGTAATTGGATGAAACGCATATGAAAACTCAACTTTTAGAAAACCTCTGAAGGAACGCTTTGAGGAAAGAAGTCTCAAAGGTGAATAGATACCATACCTTAAAGTTTTGACAAGAATTTGAAGATGAATTCGTCCCTTTACATCCCCCAAAGCCCTTCTTTAGCCAATTCTTTAATGGTGTCTTCCAATAGAAAGAGAAAGTAGAGAGAAGATAGAGAGTTGATTTTTGAGTTCTAATTAGATTGAGTGGGGTTTGGGCTTTGATATGGGACTTTAGTTAGTTAATTAGTCTCCCCTTAATCCCTAAATCATTTAATTACTTAATAGACTTAACCTTAAAAAATGTGCAGCACTTAAGCCCCTCACAGATGGAACCCCGTCGACGGGCCGTCTGTGAGTCTACGAACCTCCCCCCTCTCGTCCTGCACATCCGTCGATGATTTCAGAGACTTTGCAGGCAAGGTTCTTCCTCACTATGGCTAAGTGTGGGACAACTATGGCATCGACGCCCCGTTTGTCCACACACAGGTCGTCTCATGTTGCGTCGATGCACACTGCCATGCAATGTTGCTTCAAACGTTAGGGTCCTCCTCAAGGGCCCTTAGTTGGTCCTTGGGGAGTCATACCTGGAAGTTTTGACCATGAAACAACTCAAACACCTTTTATCTACCTTTTTACCATTTTTCATACTCTTACGACTCCTACAAACTTGTCAAACATTCTAAGACACACTAGCACCCCTTTTAAACCAACTTTCGGACATCATGGACGATTTTGAATGTCTTGGTTCTTACACTTCTTAACTGACCTAAATTCATTGAAATAGACTTAAAAACAGTACTTAGACCTCATTATCTCTATGTTAGGCTTTACTACACATCTTGAGATTTCAAAATATTACAGATGATGAAACCTTTTAGAGTCTTTAGTCTTCATGAGATAGACTTTGGTGTGAAAGCACTAGTAAGGTTTAAGTTTCCTTGAGGGAGTTCCTTATAGTAGATGTTATGTTGACCTTAGAATGGGTTTCTCCTAAGTGGGGGAGTATGGAGAAGAGTATGGTTGTTGGGAGTGAGGTACCCTTAACTTTTCTTTATGTGTTTATTCAAGTCTAAAACAAAGAGTTCTTAGTAACTTTATTTTGTAGGATTCTTTTGTGGAAGGTGAGCTCCAATTGTTCTCCGTATGATATGCATTTTTTTATTGAAGTTTTGTTGAATGAGAAAATGAGTTTTCATGCATGATATCTTACTCATGATTCATGTGCATCTAATGTAGGTTACTAATTGTTTTGTATAGTTGAATAGATATCATGTCTAAATGACTATATGAGATTGATTTGTTGAGAATTTGTAAGGAATTTCTTAAGTGCTGCATTGTTAGATTTTGAAGCATGTTCACTTTAAAGACTGTCTGCTCACTCTAACATTTTGCAAAAAAATTACTAATTCAATCTTTGGTTGAAAATTAATGTAATATGGTTATAATTGATGTATATCAGCATGATATTGAATATAAAATGATTTTTTGCTATTTGGAATGAAGCATGTGAGTTTTGTAGCATGATGAGATATAAAATGTTTTCTAGTTTCTTGTTGTCTTGTAATTCTCTTAATTATGTGAAATTGATGTTTTTCTAGATGTTTGTTTTGTATGAGATGTTATGTGGTATGGTAATGAGTTGCTAATTTAGTCTCTACACTTGGATGTATTCGGAGAGTGGCAAGTGTCAATCGAGGATGAATGTTGTCCAAGTGGGGGAGAATGTAAGATACCGAAAATGACTTAGGTGAAGGTAGATCCTAACAGGGTTGTCGTGATGTTCTAAGGTACTAAATTGGTATATAATGTGGGTTGGAAGCAGTGTCTAAGAGTTTAGGTGCATTGGAAGTCAAACGTCAAGGGACGACGAAGACGTTCGATGAATAAGTCACTTATGTGCCTCGTATGTTGTTTTATGTGTTTATGTGTGAGTCATGATATTATAAGGTTCTTAAATGAGTTATTATGGTTTATATAGGAAGTGTATCATGTTTCGTGAAGTTTGGAGATCAAACGTCAAAGAAGATCCATGACGTTCGAAAGGTTTGCCTTGTAACGACCTTGCGTATCTATGTATGTTTCGTCAAGTTTTACATATTTGTTTTGCATGAAATTGATGTGGTAGGTCCTTAACTTTTATACGAACATATTTGGGTTGGATACGTCTGGGTACGACTCCATGTAGGACCCACAAGGGACCCTAAAAGAAGACCCCAACTTGGAGCTCAACACTGCGAGGCATTGGCAATCGACTAACCAAAATCACGGCCAGTCGACCATGCGACGGCCCGTCGATGGGTCTCATTGATGTAACAATCTGGAAAATTACATGTCTAGTGAAGAGCTTAATAGTTCTTTAAGAATGCGTATTGGGGGTACCTAGGCATCCCAATGCCCAATATTGAGAAATATTGGGCATAGTATAGAAAATTGGCTAAGGGGTGTTAGCCAATTTCTATATATACCCAAATAAGCAAAAAAATATTCCAAGCTTGTTTAGAATTGAACCTGCAAAGAAGACCCTAACCTAAGAAAATTATTCTTTAACCATATATACCAACCGACGCGTTAGGTACTAGGCATCCAAGTGTCAAGCATAGTACCCTAGTACATAACCATTTGAAATGATCATGTAGATTAAGAAGTGCCCAAGGACATAATGAGGATCCTTGGGACAATAAGTAAACATTCCAAATTAACCTTCCAAAATAGTTAGTCGGGAAAGTACACACAACACATGTGCAAGCACATGTGTAAACGGCTAAGGGGACCACTCTAACCGAATTCGGTTAGGGCGGTTGGGGGGCAAGCACGCGTCCGGGTCAGCCCAGGTGGAGACACACTCCCTACCCGGTACTAAGTCCTAGCTAACTGACCTAACTAACTAACTAACGTAGTACAAACCAAAAATATCTAACAAAGGGACCCGACAACCTAAGACCAAACAGGGTGACACCAAACCATGTAACTAACTAAGAGACAACCTAGTACCTAACCTACGATGGTCCAAAGGGTTGGTTATGATCCTAACAACTTAGAGGTACTTTAGTAATTACCCTAGGTTACTTAATTAATTAATTTAGAAACTTAATTATTCAATTTAAATGGACAAAACCAAAACCACTAAGCAATTTCCAGATTTCGGTTAGTCAAGAAAGAGACAACCTAGTACCTAACTTAGGATGATCCAAAGGGTTGGTTATGGTACTAAAAACTTAGGGGTACTTTAGTAATTACCCTAGGTAACCTAATTAATTAATTTAGAAACTTAATAAATTAATTTATCTTGTCAAAACCGAAACCACTAAGAAAATTCCAGATTTCGATTAAGTCAAAGTGTTCTTCTAATTCTAGTCAAGTTAGGAAGGGCGTTTTTGTAATTAGAAATTGGTCTAACTTAATTAGGTTCTATTGTCCAAGTTGAATTAATTAAAATTGAGTTCTTGAAGACTTAGACTCGTTATTCATCATAAAAACGCTGCAACTAAAAAACAAGAGAAAAACGCTAGAAACCCTAGACGATTTCAAGGAGGTTCTTCAAGGTCTTCGTGCAAAGTGCAAGGTGATCTTCGTAGATTTAATTCTAAAATAAGGTATGGGTTTTATCTCCTGGAACTCTTTCTCCAAGAGACTTTTCAAACGTTGAAACTTCAAGAAAATTGAAACTAGGGTTGTTCCCAACAAATCGCATGTTCATCTCCCTAGTTCTCCCGATTTCCTATTCTTGTAGTATTAGTAGTGTAATTCTCTATGCATTGTTGATTGTATGTGGTGTTAACTGAACATTATGTGTATTAAAGGTTAAAAGTTGACTTGTTTGACATGTTAGATTACTATATTGTATGCATCGATGATTGAATTGGCTTGTGATAATATCATAGTTTTATTTATGCCAGCAAATTGGCTTAATAATATTATCTCCCAAAATAAATAAGGTTACGCCAATCTTAATTCAATAAACTCATAACATAGGGTATGTCAATCAATGGGACAAGTACCAACATACCCTATCCACACGAACTTGTGAACGTAATAGCATTTTATAAGAATGATAATTATCATAGAGAATGATGCAAGACTAGTAAGTAACGTGAACAAGTTAAGGTGAGTATAGAAATAACTAAAAGCTTAAGTTACAAAATTGACCTAATATAGAGTGTTAGAAAGAAGTGAGACAAGTCTCAAGTACACTTAATCGTTATGTAACACATAAGAGGGTACCATAGTCCGTGAGACAAGTCTCACTCGTACCATGATGATAATATAAAGACTTAAGATCATATTCATCAAGTAAAGATAGGGATGACCAGTCATCCATAGAGTAAGTAAACCTCATAACTAGAAGCAAGCTTCCATAATGTTTGAGTGGTCTCAAAAACATAATAAGATATAACCTGATCTGAGCATCGATAGACTAGTAATGAGCTTGTGCCAGCACATGTAAGTCTCATTAGATGAGATCACCACCCTGCTGGACCAGGGTCTCCGTACGTCTCCTAGTCTTAGAACTATGTTGCCAACATAGGGGCACCTAGCTAGTGGACGCCACCCACTAAGAACTCTAGCAAGTGAGGTTTCACCTTGGCCGGTGAATCCACCTCTTTTGGGCGTGAGAGAGACACCGGATTTCATGTTTAGCTCACATGATCTATATCGTTTATAGCTCAGAAAAAGTATCTCGTTCACTACACCCGTGAACCCCCCTTTTCGGTGTGGGGAATACAAAGACACGGTATCACCTTAGCCGGTGAACCCCCCTTTTTGGTGTGGGGAAAACACAGAACTTGGTTCACCTTAATTGGTGAATCACCCCTTTTCGATGTGGGGGAGACACTGGATTTCATGTAGATCGCATGATCTACTTCCGTTAATGCTAAGAGAATTCTTTAATAGAGTAAGAAAGAATAAAGTAGCATGTTCAAAGTGAATAAATCGAGCAAAGAAGTAGAATCATAAGTTCATAGTGAACTAAGTAAAGTAAGAGCTTAAAGAACATCAATCACTAGTGTTTGATAGAAACAACAAGTTAGGGTAGCCAATAATGGAGCGTGGATTAGGTCCTAAGATCTATATATTATGTAAATAAGCAAATAAGGGGCATAGCAAATAAATATTGACTTATAAACACATGCACACCCAATCAAATAAGAATGAGAAATCTAACTTGCAAGTAGGGTAGCCAAATCATTTTCTTAGTCTTGTGAGTTACTTACTCGATTCATTGTAGTTATGGGACTACAATGAATCATTGCACTTGTAAGTAAAACATAAGATCAAAGGAGATCATTGAACTACACAATAGAAAGAAGAAAAAGACTAAATAATAATCTAAGTATAAAAAGGGTAGCTCTCGGCCTAGTGAGCAAAATTATAAACGTATGTTTAAGTTGTTCTAAAATTATGTTCATGATTCCAAGGTCTTATGTTCATATAGAAATCGAGTTGTGTGCCTTAATTGAATGAGAATGTGTCATATACATATCATACTTCAAGATTAACGATATAAGTAAGAAAGTAACGTCACTCTCCAGAAAACGACATGTTATTTAGGAAGAGCCTTCCTTGTTCATGCATAGTCCTTATGTGTTTATGTGCATACACCCATACTATTTTTATAGGCGCAGGTTCTCGAGAAGGTTGAAGTTCGACGGAGCAGTTTGGAATAGCGATCTCTAAACTTTGGTAGATCCTCTTGAGTTCGAGGATGCTACACTTTATATTCTAGGTTAGCACATTAGATTTAGCTAGTGACTATTGTCCCTAGCGTTTCCTTTCAAGTATTTATTCAAAGCGTTGTAATAAAGCAAATTGGCAAACTATTATTATTGTTATTACGATAAATTATTTCATTTGTTTAATCTATTGATAGATGGTTGTTGAGTTTGAGCTATTAGAATATCACTCTTATACAATACTATATGAAGTCTATGTATACTTTGCTAAGTATTAAAAAGTTTTAAATTTTCCGCAAATTTAACTGTATGATTGTGATGAATGATAAGAACAGGCTTGATTGCGTCCTCTGAGAGGTTGACGAAGCACGTTGTGGTTCGGATTTCAGAATCCGGGTCGAGACAAACTTGGTATCAGAGCATGAGTTTAAATTACCTAGGATATAAAGCTCAACACAACCACGTTGCATAGTTTCTAACTTATGGTTGTGAAGTGCACCACATTCATGACTTAGAGACTTTGCGATGTTAGGAATTTTCCCTTTTTCTACTCTTTATTATGCTATTTAGAGCTTTTACATCTTGTGTCATTCTAAGTATCTGACTTCCTTCTTGTGTGCGCGAGTAGAAAGAAGAACACAAGAATTAGGATGGCCAAGTGGTCTAAGGCGCTAGACTCAAGATCTGGCCTTCCCAAGAAGGGCAATGATAGAAATGCCCAACGTGAACAAAAGACGTGTGGTAAGTGTGGTTGTTCGCATGGAGGTGAGTGCATGATAGGTTCTAAAGCCTGCTAGGGGTGTTAATGAAGAGGAGAAGGCTGAGTTAGTTGTCTACCAGTTCAAGGATGTTGCTCAGGTATGTATTTGCTTAATAAATGATATGCTACCATAGACTGTCGAAATAGGGTAGTAAGTTTCCAGTTTCCAAATGAATTAGAGTTAAAATAGGAAGGGCGTGGTTCAAATCCAACATGCCAAATAGTTTCCAATATTAAAGTCAATAAGATGTTATCTAAGGGATACTTATGCCACTTAGTTAGAGTCAAAGACTTAGAACAAGAAGTCCCTTCCATAGACTTTGTGTCTGTAGCAAATGAGTTTCAAGATGTCTTTCAGGAGGATATACAAGGGACCCCTCTAGAACGTGAAATTGATTTCGGTGTTGAATTAGATCCCAACACCAAACCGATTTCCATTCCGCCTTATAGAATGGCTCCAGCGGAACTTAAAAAGTTGAAGTTGCAGTTAAAAGATTTACTTGATAAGGGCTTCATCCAGCCTAGCATATCCCCATGGGTCGCTCCAGTGTTGTTCGTTAAGAAAAAGGATGGAACTCTTAGAATGTGTATCGATTATCGGCAATTCAACAAAGTCACTATAAAGAACAAATATCCTCTTCCCAGAATCAATGATCTTTTTGATCAACTTCAAGGTTCAAGTTTCTTTTCTAAGATAGATCTTCGGTCGGGTTATCACCAATATAGGGTAAGACAAGAGGAAGTTTGTAAGACTGCCTTCCATACTAGATATGGCCATTACGAGTTTCTTGTCATGTCATTTGGTCTCACTGACGCACTAGCCACGCTTATGGACCTTATGAATAGAGTCTTCGGTGAATATCTTGATTCATTCGTCATAGTATTCATAGATGACATCCTCATATACTTTAAGTCCAGAGAAGAGCATGAACAACATTTGAGAATGACATTGCAAGTACAGAGAAATCAGTTGTATGCGAAGTTTAGTAAATGTGAGTTCTGGTTGAGATCGGTGACCTTCCATGGTCATGTGGTGACTGATCAGGGTGTTGAAATTGATCCAAAAAATATAGAAGCAGTAAGGAATTGGCCGAGACCTCTTACCACTACCGATATTCAAAGTTTCTTGGGTTTGGCTAATTATTATCGACGATTTGTTGAGGGCTTTTCCGCGATTCCTGCTCCATTGACCGCGTTAACGAAGAAGAAGGCGTAGCTTGAGTGCTCTGAAAAGTGTGAAAGGAGCTTCCAAGAGCTCAAAGACCGACTCACTTCGGCCCCAGTCCTCACATTGCCGAGAAGTGGTGAAGGGTACTTGGTTTATTGTGATGCTTCCTGTTGACACCCAATTTTGACCGACCTTTAACCTTTTTTAGGAATGCTATGCGATTAAATACGTATTTTAAAATTTATTTAAAGTTTAGAATTCTAGTCGATTTTGCATGAAAATTATATATTTTAGTATGGTTACTTTATAAAATTATTGTAAAAATTATTTAAATATTTTAAAATTGTTAATGAATTTTGAATAATTTAAAATTTAAGTGATTTTAAATTATATAAAAATATTTTGATATTTGTAGTATTTTAATTAAATAGTAATTCCTAAATTCTACTCATAATCATTTAAATTGTAGCCCATTTTATTCTAATTTCTTTCAATTCTAGCCTATCCAATTTAAATTTTATTTCAATAATAACCATCTTTCTTTTGTAATTCTAGTCAATCTTATTGCAATTTTAGCCATTCCATATCTTTTCCAATCTAATTTCAAGACTTCATCTATTAATCTCATCCGTCCGTTTAAATAATTAAATTCTAATCAAATCCTAACCCTCCGTCTCTATCTAATCTAACGGTTGAGATCATTTTTCCTATCTCTTGCTTTAACACCAAAAGACCCAAAACCTAAAATTCTAATTCATTCTTCACCCCTTTCTCCAAGCCGCAAGCCCCCTCTCTTTCTCTCCCCATTCTTTCCGGCGAAGAGACACCCTCGTCGGCGAAGCCAGCAGCCGCTGGAATACATCATTTCTCTCCTCTTCTACCTATGCTTTCTTTCATTTTCTCGGCAAAACTAGTTCCAACAAGTAGCCACGCGCGCCAGCCGTCGTTGGCCAGCGTCTCCCTCCGTTCTTTTCTCCGTCTAGTAGCGAGGGACGACAGCAACATCAACAAACTCCATCTAGTAGGTACGACCAGCAGCAAAACCACCAGCCACAGCAAGACAAAGGCCCCGACGATCCCGCTCCACTCATCTCCTATTTCTGGTAAATGGATACTAAACCAACAACAACGACGTGAATTGCCTCTCCAATATTTTTGATCGAGAATTGAATATGAGTTTTTGGATAATGACAGATCTGTCTACGGTAGTTTTCTATCATTTTACTACTATCCCATCTGCTCAGTCCTCTGTGAATCATATTACTATGCCTATTTTGTTTAAATTTCTCATGATTTGTATACATTTTATGGGAATTATATCTTATTGAGCTTGAACTTGTGATAACTTGTTAATCTTTTTGAGATCACCGATTTCTAGCAACAATTGTTTTAAACTGAATGTTATTGCCATTATTCTTTGCATATATTCACTGCTTAATTGAATTTGCACCATGTTGAGATAAAAACATTTAGAGTAAATTGATTAGCCAGCTTAAGGAATATTTAGAGTTAATACCTTCATTCCTCTTTAGTGTTTTTTAGAGTTGTAGATCCTTTAAGATTAATGTTGCAAGATCCATGGTTGGTTGACTAATTCCTTCTTTTAAATTATATCTATAAATTATGGTATATGTTGTCATGATTCTGGTTCATTTTTGAGCATGTTCAATGGGTTGTTTAGTAAGTTTAATAATAGAACAATTTGATGTGTTTGTGATTAAGACATTCGGATAAATTGGGGTTGTTAGTGTCTCTAAGTTAGCTTGTTAGAAAATGCTTAAAATCTCTCCTCGTGATATTTCGGATGGTGTATTGAAACTTTATTAATGGTCTTTTGCTTATTGTAAAATATTATTACTCTTCCTAATCTCATTTTTACATATTTATATTTGGTAATAAAAAATTTTAAAATATGATAATATTAATTGATCCAATTTTTCTTATTTGAAAATTAACAGATTTCTTACTTGTTTTTATGTGGTAAAAATAATTTAAAATATTTTTGTTTTGGATCTTATTTATATAAGGTAAAAGAATATTGTCTTCCTAACTTTATTCTTACTTATCTATTTTTTGGTAATGAAAAATTTTCTGATTTTTGGCTCTTCTTTATTTAAGGAAAAATAATATTACTCTCTCAATTTATTCTTACTTGCTTATGTTTGGTAGAAGTAATTAAAATATTTTCTGATTTTTGCTCTCCTTGAAAATAAGGAAATAGTATCATAATTGACTCCTTGATTTATTTATTTTCCTTATGTGTTCTCCCCCCTCTTTGCTATATAAACACACACTAACTCTCAACACTTATTCAAAGACACACTTTTATCATAAGTTCTCTCAATCACAAGTTCTCCCTTTACACATGGCTCTCTCATTCTCTCTACGATTTTCTTGAAATACTTTAATATTACTCCCTATTCTTAAAAAAAAAAAAGTAAGAACTCTAATACTTTATTGCTGATTTTCTTTTCTGCTTAACTGGTTAGTGTTTCTTCATTAATGTTTATATTATTTTGCATTCAGACATTTACGTAAGTTTATTGTTCTATTCTTTTCTATATGTATGATTTGTTGTTAAATAATTACATGTGTGTCTCACCTTGTCTAAAATAATTATGATTACTTCTGAAGCTATTTGATTATTTTGACATGTTTCAAAACTTGAAGCTCAAGTTGAAGAAAAGAGATTACTTTGTTTAATTTATTTAATTGAATTTATATGTTCTTATTTGTTTATTTGAATATTTGTAATATTTGTATAACTCTAAAGCCTCTCATATATATGAAATAAATTTGGGGAATTGTCTAAGGGGAGGGGGAATTAGGTGCTAATCATCTCTTTATTTGCAAAGTAATTTGTGTTAGAAAGCATGCTTATAGGATTGTAATTTTTTCGATAATCTGATATAACGAATTTAGATCTAACTAAAATAAAATAAATCATCTTTGCTTGATCACTTGGTTGATTTTGCCTAATGTTTGTTTGAAACAAATTTATCCTAATTTGCATATTAATTATTTGTTTATGACTATAGATATCTTCGTTACTAGATATTAAATAAATATTTTGTGTACATATTTTTGTACAAAGTTATTCAATTAAATAAATATTATGCCTATAAGATTTTTATACTTAAATGTCATTTGGGTGTAGAGATCATGCCTATAGGTTGGGGATAATTGTTCTTTACCTAGAAATTATGTTCATGGGAGTTACTAAATAATTTTCAGCATGTCTAAAACAAAATATAGAAAAAATTTGCTACTTGTTTGTTAAATAATTTTCGTAAATAAAGTAAAAAAAATAAAAAATATTTTCAGCAAGTTCGCACTTAGATATCATGCTCATAGGATCAAAGTAAAGCTATTTGTTTTAGTATATTTATGAATATAGATTAATATAGTACTAACATATGTTTGAATCAAAACAATAAATTTTGTTATCTTAGAAAGCATGCCCTTAGGACTAAATTAATTAAATCAAATTTAACAAATCAGATTAATTAAATTTTCAATTTGCTAAATCTAGACTCTAAAAATTTTGGACTGCATGTTACTCTTTTTGCTAAAAAATAAATTAGTCACTAATTACTTTCTACACCATTTTTATAGATGTTGTCACTTAGAATAAACTTTAAGCTAATAAGTTGTGAAATAAATAAAAAATGATACCGTTTTGCCATTTTAATAATATTATGTTCCTTGTTTGAATGCTCGTATGCCACAAACTTTAGCATAAAAATCTTTCACAATTTTGTGTTATTTGCAAGCATGTCTAATTAAAATTTAGAGGCCAAATTGAAACTTATCGTGCTAAAATGACCATCTTGTTTGTCTTGTTTGTTTGACTTGGTGTCTAGGAAGGCCATATATTTTCTTGTCTAAACCACCCTATTAAGTCTAATGCCTCTTGGACATTAAGTTGGGACGATTAGGCACCTTTTAGGTATGAAATGCATGTTGTGGTTAAGTAGGGGTAGTTGGCCCTATGGAGATGATGCCATCGACTTAGGCTCGAAAGACAAAACTTGGTTTTCTCGTCCCTATACGGCATCCTATCAGAAAATAAAAAAAAAAGTCGAGTGGTGATCCAAAAGTCTCTTCTGAGTCTCCTTTCCCTTTTACCCCTTCATTTGTTTGATAATTATATTTTATTTGGGAAGCTTAAAATAAAACAATAATTTGTTTGCTTATTTATTTGCCTACTTTCTATCCTCTCGCTTATCTTTTTTTATTGCTTAGTATATATATTTATTTATTGTTATCACTTAGACTCGCATGTTTAAATATTAATTAAATAATAATATGAGCTATTTGTTCAACTTGTTGTTGTATCACATAATTTTGTATGTTAAATTAAATAAAAAAAAATGAGCTTAATTGTTTATTTATTGCTATCATAATAAATAAATAGTCTCGTATGTTCAATATTATGTCATCACCTAGCTAGCATGTTAAACATTAAATAAATAATGAAGTTACCTTATTTTCTACTTGTAACCCCAACATAGATTGCATGAGATACGGCCAGGACCCACATTTGTGGACCTCGAGGGATGTCTAACACCTTCCCCTCGAGGTAATTTGAACCCTTACCCGGATCTCTGGTTCGTTGACCTTAGATAGACTTAGTTAGGTTGGACAGGTGCCCTAACGCGCCTTAATTCGTTAGGTGGTGAATCTTCAAAACTCAAAAACCCAAAAGAGTTATTAGGTCGTGCACAAAACACGTTTTTCAAAATAATAGGGCGCGACAGAATGGCGACTCCACTGGGGATATTAGGTTCTTACCATTACATGTTTCATTTGGTTTATGTTGGGTTTACTTTATTTGGTCATTTCATTATTTTGTTTAGGTTATTGTCTTGCTTTGATTATTTTGTTTCCTTATTTATTGTCTACTTTACATGCTCCATTCCTTTCCCTCTTCCTTATCTCTTTACTCATATGTTTAATTCCATACCCTCTTTCCTTATTTGCATGATTTTCTAATATGTTTATAGTTTAATTTCCTTCACTTATGTTTTTTATTTATTTATTGCTTTTATAAACTGCTTATGTGTTACTGTTTTCAACATAAATACTAAATGTTACCGCTTTGATAAACTGTGGTGTCACATCCGGGTTTACCCCCTAGACGTAACCGGCGTCGTCGTCCTCTTTGAGGACTAAGACAAGCCTCTTAGCCTTGTCATAGAATTCATCGATTAAAAATGCTAAGGAATTTAAAATTTTTTATCTATAACTACTCGAAGGTTTACATAGACCTCTACATACAGATAATCATATTTATATCAAGTATACAAAGACTTGTTCGTATACGAAGATTACATAGTCTTCTACTTTTATTTCACCAATTTATATAGTAAAGAATAATAGTCATAAAAGCCGTCTCATCTCATAAGCCATCTATTAAAGACAATAAATCTTGGGCATAGCCCTACATCAATACAAGAAGCCACTTATAGGCTATATACAATATCGTCTCAAACGAGTAATACAGTCAATACAGAATTAGAGTAACTAAGAACATAAGAGTAATATGTCGCCAACGCCCTCGGGAGAGTGAGGACCTACCACTTGGATGGTAAGATATCGAAGTCTTCCTTTCCAGCAATTCGGAGCAAGTTCAACGACCCGAACCTAAAATATTTGGGAAAAAGGAAAACAAATGGGGTTAGTACTCCACATGTACTACGTATGGAACCATGTATACAATTATCAATCAAATATACTTAGAAAGGGATATTTAAGACAAATCATTATGAAACATATACAAGTGAATCATAGGCAAAGCAAAGCATACTAACTATAACCTTCATAAATTCACAAGTGCAATTATCAAGTAGATTCCCATGACTCTTACTTAATCAAGTAACCTACCAAGACTACAATTAGCAATTAACCTTACCTAACATACTCTCTCATTTCATGAAAACATGCTGCTTCAACCAAAGCAACAACCTTATACTCATAAGCATGTTATTCAATGTACAAAGTTATTTACATTACATCACTACTTTACATACATAACAATTGACCTCTCAAAGCTCCCATCAAGGCAAACTAGTGCAATGCTTAAGTAGAATCCCATACCCCTACCTAAGCTATAGCCAAACCCTTTCAAGTTACTTCGATTAGTCTATATCTTATTCATTCATTTTAGTTTAGGGAAACCTTGCCTTAACCGACATAGACCACATCAGCAAATATGGAATCCGGTGTCATAAAACCTTACACCGATGGAAGGTGGTCTACCGGCCAAAGTAGAACCTAACATAAACGTAGCTATCTAGGTGGATCCACTAGATAATATCCTATGATGGCAACATAGTTCAAAAACTAAGAAGTAGATATCCCTATTCATACCATTAGGTAAAGTGGGCCGCTCCTCATGGGAATCCCTTAAATGACATGTCCCATAAACAAGGGAGTTAACATTACATGGGCAACTTCAGGATGATTCTTTCCTTCTATGGATAAGTCATCACCTCCCATTGTCAAGTTCGCTCGGTGCTTAGCTTAGTCCCCATTTAGAGAAGTCTTTAATACTTTATTAATCTTCTCAATTAATTTAGATAATAGGGTCAAACCCTTGTATATTCATCATCATAGCTCAATAAGAATTGTATGAGAAATAATCCTTTCATTAACAATTCATATAGGTGAAGTTAGCCAATACACATCTCATCACAATAGGGCATATCTTTACATAACAACTTCCCTATATCATGTATTCTTAGGCAGCCTCACAACCAACCTAAACATTTCAATTCAATCATCATACCAACCTATCACCTTAAGCAAGGTATACTTCAACACAATTTATCACTTGATGACAATTATTCACCATTTGAAGCAAGGATTAGGATAATGAAGACTTACCAATACTTCTCCGTAGTTCACCAATAAAAGGGCCTTGCCATCAACACATAGACTAACCCAATTTGGGTCATCACGTCAATGTAATTCAATAGTCAAAATAAGAACTAATTTAAGAGAAGCACTATACCATAATGCAATACTACATCAAAGCTTGGTAACGTGATATCAAAGTCTATTTTCTTATCCTAGATTCGATACTCAAGAAATAGGCAAGAAGAACTTCAATTCACCACAATAGATTCATGATCGATGCAATAACAATCATTAAAGATGATTTAAACAAGAACTAGATCAATTACTTCAATCCAACCCAAAAATTTGTATCAATCTCATACCTAGGGTAAAGGGTTAGGGGTCATCACCCACAATATAGATCAAACTACATCAATTCATCATGATCAAGTTGCAATACATGATAATCTATTCATTATAACTCAAATAATACCTAAACAACTCAATTCATATACTCAAATTCGAAATTGGATGAAACCCATATGAAACTCAACTTTTTAGAAAATCTTTGAAGGAGACTTTTGAGGAAAGAAGTCTCAAAGGTGAATTAGATATCATACCTTAAG
Organism: Solanum sitiens; assembly: GCA_016801875.1. Lineage (NCBI taxonomy): Eukaryota > Viridiplantae > Streptophyta > Magnoliopsida > Solanales > Solanaceae > Solanum > Solanum sitiens. The sequence goes on from JABWTJ010000152.1 coordinate 1,853,650, forward strand.
GTTTGATGACGTTTTGATGGTGATTTCGTGCTAAAACCAGTCCCCAATGATCTTTTCAAGATATTCTCCAATGGAGTCTTCCAATAGAGAGAGAAAGTAGAGAGAAGGAAGAGAGTTTTGTTTGGAGAATTGTCATTAGGTTAATGAAGGTTGGGGTATTTATAGTGGGGTCTTAAGTCACTTAATTAGTCTTCCCTTAATCCCCTAATTACCCCTAAGACACTTAATAAAATAATTAACTCAAACTTAAATCCCTGAAAACACTACAGGCCCTCCCCGACGGCTCCCCGACGATGCGCCGTCGTGGGCGTGACGGACAGGACCTCCTCCATCCTGCACGTCCGTCACGCTGGTCAGAGACTGTGCAGGCGGAGGCTTTCTTCCCAGAAGCTAAGGCTGGCACGACGGTGGCCTCGACACCCCGTCGCGCCTGTGATGCACCGTCATGGGGTCCGTCATGGCCTACTGTCTCAAGGGTCCTCCTCAAGGGCCCTTAGTTGATCCTCGGGGAGTCGTACCCTAACCTTTCCAACATGAAACCATCCCACACTATGTGTTACACCTATTGTTACAAACTTTTACTAAATTCCGACTCTTTAACTTGATTAAACTAAAAGGACACTCTAGCCCTTTTATGAACCAACTTACCATACGTTATGGACGTTTTGGTTCCAAAGCACTTCAATGACTCCATCTACGCCTAATTTGGATAGAAACAATGGTTTAGACCTTAAGGAGCCTATTTAAGTCTTATCACATGACTTTGGGATTTCGGAAATGTTACATTATCCCCCCTTAGGAACATTCATCCCAGAATGACACTAAACACTCTTTAAATGAGGGAATAGACTCAAGACTAGCAGCTCAACCAATTCACAATATTCAATTAACCTGAATCATATCATTTCAATAAAACACTTCAAAACATCAATTTATCATACATAAGCTCAAAGTTTCCTCATGAGATACTTTCTACTCACAACACATATAAGCTCAATCAGTTGATATCCAAGTCACTTAGCACAAAGTTCATCTTATCAATATGCTTAATATAACATCCACAAGGATTCACTATATCACATACACGACTTGACTCAAATATGCAATAAGCAAGACAAATTTCAAATTTATTTAAGCTCACCTTACAGTGACTTCATTGTGAAATCTCAAAAACTAGGATTTTTGAAGAAACTTCACCAAAACATCAAGGATACATCATGTCTATCATATTCATATCATTAGAGAGAATGACTAACCTTAATCATAAAAAATATAAGGATAACGGGTTATCATGTTGGCCTCAGCCTCCCATGTTGCACCCTCAACTAGGTGATCCTTCCATAACACTTTTACGGAAACCACCTCCTTGTTCCTCAACCTTTTTACTTGCCTATCAAGGATTTGAACCGGAACTTCCTCATAAGAGAGGTTATCCTTGACTCCAAGGCCTTCAACAGGAAGAATTGACTCGGGATCTCCGACACACTTCATTAACATAGAGACATGGAAAACCGAATGAACCGAAGCTAAATCATTAGGTAGCTTTCAACAATAGGCAACTTTACCAATCCTTTCCAAAATCTTATAGGGACCCACGTAACGAGGACTCAACTTCCCTTTCTTGCCAAATCTTACCACTCCTTTCATAGGTGAAATCTTCAAATACACCTTGTCACCCTCTTCAAACTCCAAATCCCTTCTTCTATTGTCGGCATAGGACTTCTGTCGACTATAGGCTGTTTGCAACCTATTTTTTATTATATGCACATTCTCCAATGTCTTATAAATCAAGTCAGGACCAAAGATCGATGGTTCGCCAACTTCAAACCATCCTATAGGAGACCTACACCTCCTACCATACAAGGCTTCATAGGGAGCCATGGAGATAGACGAATGAAAACTATTATTATACGCAAACTCCACCAAAGGCAAGTGCTTATCCCAACTTCCTTTAAAATCAATAATGCAAGCTCTAAGTATATCCTCAAGAGTTTGAATTGTGCGTTCCGCTTGACTATCCATTTGAGGATGAAAGGCAGTACTCAATTTCACATTAGTACCCAAACCTTTTTGAAAAGACTTCCAAAACCTAGATGTGAATTGTGCACCCCGATCCGAAATGATGGATAATGGGATACCATGGAGACATACAATCTCATCTATGAAGATCTTCGCATAATCCTCAGCCGAATACGTGGATTTGATGGGAATAAAATGAGCGGACTTAGTCAATCTATCAACAATCACCCATATAGAATCGTATGACTTTTGAGTCCGAGGCAACCCTACCACAAAGTCCATATTAATGTCTTCCTACTTCCAGGTAGGAATTTGGATCTGTTGTAGTAAGCCACCCGGCTTTTGATGTGCCGCCTTCACTTGTTGGCAATTTGGACACTTAGCAACAAATTCCGCTATGTCCTTCTTCAAACCTTCCCACCAATATATTTCTCGAAGGTCATGATACATCTTAGTAGAACCCGGATGGATGGAATAGTGGGATCCATGGGCTTCTTAAAGGATCCGATACCTCAATCCATCAACATCAGGAACACATAACCTCCCTTGGTACCTCAACACACCATCTCCTCCTAAGGAGAAAGACTCATTCATCTTGCCAAGAACAGATTCCTTCAACTCCATCAATAGTTGATCAAGGTGTTGTTTGGACTTTACCTCCATCACCAATGATGATTCAGAGCTATGATGAACCGTGGCACCTCCATTTAGAGAACTCTCTAAACGAACACCCAATCTGGCCAAACCATGAACATCTTTCACTAATTCTTTCTTATCTTCATCAAAATGAGACACACTACCCATAGTCAAATGGCTTAGAGCATCCGCCACCACACTGGCCTTGCCGGGGTGATATAGGACACTCATATCATAATCCTTGAACAATTATAACCACCTTCTTTGTCGGAGATTCAACTCTTTTTGAGTAAACACATATTGAAGACTCTTATGATCGGTGAAAACATCCACATGGACACCATACAAGTAATGTCTCCATATTTTCAAAGAAAACACTACGGCCGCTAATTCAAGGCCATGAGTGGGTAATTTCTCTCATGAACCTTAAGTTGTCGTGAAGCATAGGCAATCACCTCCCCATTTTTCATAAGCACACACCCCAAACCTATGCGGGATGTATCACAATACACAACGAAACCTTTAGAACCTTCCGGTAAGGTTAACACCGGAGCGGAAGTAAGCCTGTCTTTCAATAATTGGAAACTCTTCTCACAGGTCTCCGACCACTCAAACTTTTTACCTTTTTGAGTTAATGAAGTCAATGGAGATACAATGGATGAAAAACCTTCTACAAACCTTCGATAATAGCCTGCTAGACCCAAGAAACTCCTAATGTCAGTTGGGGTCAAGGGTCTAGGCCAGTTTCTTACCGCATCAGTTTTCCTTGGGTCTACCTCAACTCCCTCACTAGAGATGATGTACCCAAGAAACGCTATCGACCTCAACCAAAACTCGCACTTGCTATACTTGGCGAACAATTTATGCTCTTTAAGGGTTTGCAATACTACCCTTAGATAACTCATGTGATCAACCTCATTCTTCGAATACACCAAGATGTCATCGATAAATACAATAATAAATGCATCAAGGTAACTTCGAAACACTCTATTCATTAGGTCCATGAACGCCGCTGGAGCATTTGTGAGACCAAAGGACATAACCACGAACTCATAATGCCCATACCTAGTCCGAAAGGCCGTCTTTGGAATATCTTAATTTCTCACCCTAAGCTGGTGATACCCTGACCTCAAGTCAATTTTGGAGAAGTAACTCGCTCCTTGGAGTTGATCAAATAAATCATCAATCCGAGGAAGAGGATACTTGTTCTTTATAGTAACCTTGTTGAGTTGGCGGTAGTCAATACACATTCTCAAGGACCCATCCTTCTTTTTCACGAACAAAACCGTAGCACCCCATGGAGAAATACTAGGCCTTATAAAGCCCTTGTCTAGCAAATCTGTAAGTTGTGCCTTCAACTCCTTTAACTCGGCCGGAGCCATTCTATAAGGAGGAATAGAGATAGGGTTTGTTTTCGGTAGTAAATCAATACCGAAATCGATTTCCCGTTTGGGAGGTATGCCGGGAAGGTCATTAGGAAAGACCTCCGTAAATTCACTCACCACGGGGACCGACTAAATAGGAGGAACTTCAGAATCGACTTCATGGACTTTCACAATATAATAAAGACACCCTTTTGAGATCATTTTACACGCTTTTAAACATGATATGAAACAACCTCTAGGAAGAGAATTTTCACCCTTCCACTCGATAACGGGTTCATTAGGGAAACTAAACCTCACAACTCTAGTTCTACAGTCAATAGAAGCGAAACTAGCATTCAACCAATCAATACCTAAAATGACATCAAAATCAAGCATGTGTAGTTCAACTAGATCAACATGAGAAACTCTATGGGGTATAGAAATAGGACAATTTCCATAGACTCTTTTTGCTACAACCGACTCACCCATCGGAGTAGACACTACAAAAGGTTCATCCAAATCATCGGGTAAAGTACTAAGCTTCTTAGCTACTAAGGGAGTAACGAAAGACAAAGTAGCACCCGGATCAAGTAATGCATACACATCAATAGCAAATATTTGTAACATACCAGTCACCACATCGGGATAGGCCTCTTGGTCATCTCTCGAACGAAGAGCATAAAAATGGTTCTTCTTAGGAACCTCACTTGCTTGCTTTTGCATATTCCTTTCTCGGTTCCTTATGTTAGGGCAGTCCCTAGCTTTGTGATCACTCTTTCCACAACTAAAGCAATTCCCCTTTCCGATCAAGCATTCACCATAATGTTCCTTTCCACACTTAGCACAAGTAGGATTCTCATTAGAGGAGTTTCCACCCTTTCCCTTTGCAACTTTTGGTCTAGGGGCTTTAGAATCCCTAGTCTTGGGAAATTTGGATGGAACTTGATTTGAGAACCTCTTCTTAAATCTAGGCTTGTCTTGAATTCCAAACCTATCTTTAGTAGTTCCACTCTCAAAAGACATTGTCTTTCTTAAGTCCTTATCCTTATCCTTCCTTTTTGCTCTAGCCTCCTCAACCCTTTTTGCATGCACTATGAGACGACCAATATTCATGTTATCATGAAGCATAGCCGATTGACATTCTTCTTGCAAATCATCCGACACACCTGTCACGAATCGACTCATCTCGTCTCTAGGATCTGAGACAAAGGAAGGAGCATACTTAGCCAATTGAATGAACTTCAAAGAGTACTCATGAACACTCATTTCTCCTTGGCGGAGATTGATAAACTCCACCACCTTAGTTTCTCTCATCTCTCTAGGGAAGAACCGATCAAGGAAAGCCCTTTTGAACAACTCCCAAGTCACTGGCCCACTTTGAAGTGGCCTATTGTCCTTCCATTGCACATGCCATGTCTGAGCCACATCCTTGAGTTGGTATGAGGCCAACTCGGCATTCTCACTAGAAGACAACCCCATAGCACACAAAATCTTATAAACCTCATCAATGAATTCTTGAGGGTCTTCATCAACCTTAGACCCATAGAAGACAGGAGGATTCATTCGGGTGAAGTCCCTAAGTTGGGAAGCCATAGTTTGCTCATGAAGTCTAGGTGCCAAATCCCTATTAGCTTGGGGAGTCATGGCTTGGGCTTGCACCGTTGCAGCTTGAGCTTGAGTAGTCATGGTTGTAGCCATTTGAGCAAGAATAGCCCTCATCTGAGCCTCTTCCATAGGTGGAGTATCAACGGGAACCTGATCATCAACAGCAATCTCTTCAAGAGGAGGAACTGGATCACCACGGGGAGAGATTCCCGCAGCAGCAATCTCCTCCTCAAGTCTTCTGGCTGCATTCCTTCTAGTATTCTTTTCCAATAACCAAAACACAAGGTTTAGGCAAATACATATACGACGTACATACTAGAGGCACGATATGGATTTCCAACAATGAGAGTGATTCCTAAGCATCAAATAAGTTCCTATTCATAAGTGTGGCGCGCTTCACAATTATGAATACAAACCTATATAACGTGGTTGAGAGAGACATTAACATCAAGGATATTCAACCTCATGCTCTGATACCAAGTTTGTCACATCCGGGTTTACCCCCTAGACGTAACCGGCGTCGTCGTCCTTTTTGAGGACTAAGACAAGCCTCTTAGCCTCGTCATAGCATTCATCGATTAAAAATGTGAAGGAATTTAAAACTTTTTATCTATAACTACTCAAAGATTTACATAGACCTCTACATACACATAATCGTATTTATATCAAGTATACATAGACTTGTTCGTATACGAAGATTACATAGTCTTCTACTTATATTTCACTCATTTATATAGTAAAGAATAATAGTCATAAAAGACGTCTAATCTCATAAACCATCTATCAAAGACAATAAATCTTGGGCATAGCCCTACATCAATACAAGAAGCCACTTATAGGCTATATACAGCATCGTCGCAAATGAGTAATAGAGTCAATACAGAATTAGAGTAACTAAGAACCTAAGAGTAAGATATCGGCAACGCCCTCGGGAGAGTGAGGACCTACCACTTGGATGGTAAGATATCCAAGTCTTCCTTTCCAGCAATTTGGAGCAAGTTCAACGACCCGAACCTAAAATATTTGGGAAAAAGGGAAAGGAATGGGGTTAGTACTCCACATGTACTAAGTATGGAACCATGTATACAATTATCAATCAAATATACTTAGAAAGGGATGTTTAAGACAAATCATTATGAAACATATACAAGTGAATCATAGGCAAAGCAAAGCATATTAACTATAACCTTCATAAAGTCACAAGTGCAATGATCTAGTACATTCCCATGACTCTTACTTAATCAAGTAACCTACCAAGACTACAATTAGCAATTAACCTTACCTAACATACTCTCTCATTTCATGAAAACATTCTGCTTCAACCAAAGCAACAACCTTATACTCATAAGCATGTTATTCAATGTACAAAGTTATTTACATTACATCACTACTATACATACATAACATTTGACCTCTCAAAGCTCCCATCAAGGTAAACTAGTGCAAGGCTTAAGTAGAGTCCCATACCCCTACCTAAGCTATAGCCAAACCCTTTCAAGTTACTTCGATTAGTCTATATCTTATTCATTCATTTTAGTTTAGGGAAACCTTGCCTTAACCGACATAGACCACATGAGCAAATGTGGAATCCGGTGTCATGAAACCTTACACCGATGGAAGGTGGTCTACCGGCCAAAGTGGAACCTAACATAAACGTAGCTATCTAGGTGGATCCACTAGCTAATATCCTATGGTGGAAACATAGTTCAAGAACTAAGAGGTAGATATCCCTATTCATACCATTAGGTAAAGTGGACCGCTCCTCATGGGAATCCCTTAAATGACATGTCCCATAAACAAGGGAGTTAACATCACATGGGCAACTTTAGGATGATTCTTTCCTTCTATGGATAAGTCATCACCTCCCATTGTCAAGTTCGCTCGGTGCTAAGTTAAGTCCCCATTTAGAGAAGTCTTTGATACTTTATTAATCTTCTCAATTAGTTTAGATAATAGGGTCAAACCCTTGTATATTCATCATCATAGCTCAATAAGAATTGTATGAGAATTAATCCTTTCATTAACAATTCACATAGGTGAAGTTAGCCCTTTCACATCTCATCACAATAGGGCACATCTTTACATAACAACTTCCCTATATCATGTATTCTTAGGCAGCCTCACAACCAACCTAAACATTTCAATTCAATCATCATACCAACCTATCACCTTAAGCTAGGTATACTTCAACACACATTATCACTTGATGACAATTAATAACCATTTGAAGCAAGGATTAGGATAATGAAGACTTACCAATACTTCTCCGTAGTTCACCAATAAAAGGGCCTTACCATCAACCCATAGACTAGCCCAATTTGGGTCATCACATCAATGTAATTCAATAGTCAAAATAAGAACTAATTTAAGAGAAGCACTATACCATAATGCAATACTACATCGAAGCTTGATAACATGATATCAAAGTCTATCTTCTTACCCTAGATTCGATTCTCAAGAAATAGGCAAGAAGAACTTCAATTCACGACAATAGATTCATGATCGATGCAATAACAATCATTAAAGATGATTTAAACAAGAACTAGATCAATTACTTCAATCCAACCCAAAAATTCATATCAATCTCATACCTAGGGTTAAGTGTTAGTGGTCATCACCCACAATCTAGATCAAACTACATCAATTCATCATGATCAAGTTGCAATACATGATAATCTATTCATTATAACTCAAATAATACCTAAAAAACTCAATTCATATACTCAAATTCGAAATTGGATGAAACCCATATGAAACTCAACTTTTTAGAAAATCTTTGAAGTAGCCCTTTGAGGAAAGATGTCTCAAAGGTGAATTAGATCCCATTCCTTTAGGTTTCATGACGTTTTGATGGTGATTTCGTGCTAAAAACAGTCCCCAATGATCTTCCCAAGCTATTCTCCAATGGAGTCTTCCACAATAGAGAGAGAAAGTAGAGAGAAGGAAGAGAGTTTTGTTTGGAGAATTGTCATTAGGTTAATGAAGGTTGGGGTATTTATAGTAGGGTCTTAAGTCACTTAATTAGTCTTCCCTTAATCCCCTAATTACCCATAAGAAACTTAATAAAATAATTAACTAAAACTTAAATCCCTGAAAACACTACAGGCCCTCCCCGAAGGCTCACCGACGACGCACCGTCGTGGGCGTGACGGACAGGCCCTCCTCCGTCCTGCACGTCCGTCGCGCTGGTCAGAGACTGTGCAGGCGGAGTCTTTCTTCCCAGTAGCTAAGTCTGGCATGACAGTGGCCTCGATGCCCCGTCGCGCCTGTGACGACCCGTCATGGGGTCCGTCGTGGCCTACTGTCTCAAGGGTCCTCCTCGAGGGCCCTTAGTTGATCCTCGGGGAGTCGTACCCTGAATTTTCCAACATGAAACCATCCGACACTATGTGTTACACCTATTCTTACAAACTTTTACTAAATTCCAACTCTTTAACTTTATTAAACTAAAAGGACACTCTAGCCCTCTTATGAACCAACTTACCGGACGTTATGGACGTTTTGGTTCCAAAGCACTTCAATGACTCCATCTACGCCTAATTTGGATAGAAACAATGGTTTAGACCTTAAGGAGCCTATTTAAGTCTTATCACATGACTTTGGGATTTCAGAAATGTTACAACTGGCATTCCGCTCATACTTTCCCCAATTGGGACCCTCTTCCTTTCTTTTTATTTTGTTCTCGTGATGCTGTGCCTTTGCACCTCTCACAATTACTCCAATTCTATTCAAACACCCATTATAGAGAGTCGGCATATGCATGGACGTAACGGATAGTTTTACTACCGCAAAACCATTACCCTGTCACATAAAATCCCTTTCAAAGTCTGTGTCAACCCAACTCTTAGAATTCCTAGTTAGTTCATACATGTTGGATAATCCCTAGGTGGTTTGACCGTTGGTGTCAATACCACATAATTAGTAGCCACCCTATCATTTAAAGGCCCCCAACACCCATTAGACAAATTGCATAATTATGTGTCAATGTGGTCATGATAGTTTAATCATGTCAAATTAAGCCAAAATAGAGTTTAAAATTTTTACTCTAACTTAACTCTAAATTGGCAAAATAGTCTTGAGTTAATCATTGTGCATCGTTTATGTCTCGTCTTAGCCTGCCTCTGTCTCAACGAGGTTCCTTGCAGTTTAGGTCGTTCATAAACCATTGTGTTTGTCCTTGTGTTATATATTATGTTACTAACTTCTTCTCTTTTTTTTCTGTTTTTTAAATTGTTAAGGTTGATTCGTGCTTATCACTCCTGATCTGAAGGGCCTGCTATTTCGTCTCATTGGTCTAATCATTGGGATAGGGTCTTATGGAGAATAACAACAGTATTAGTGATGCGATTGGGACTACTGCTAAAAAAGAGTGTTTAGAAAATTCAAGGGAAGGGTATACACCTGAAAACAATGAGGTGATATCAAAGTTGAAACAAAAGATTTTAGAAATGCAAGAACAATTATCTCTGTCTCGCAATTCGAATGTGTTACTCTCTGAGGTCAACACCATCGTCAGACCTCAAGCCATGCTCACAAATCTTACTCCTTTATCTCACATCCTCAAACTACCTTAAATAACCTGCCTTTTCAAAACAACCAACATCCACATTATACCCATCCACCACCATACAAACATGATACATCCAACAAAAGTTATTTAGCTCCACTAAATGCCTCATATTCTCATACCACTTCACATGCTCGCGATATACCTCAAAATTCCATTGCAAATGCTTCTTATATTCCTACTTTGGAAACACACAAATTGAATCCTATTTATGTCGATTCTCCTATCCATCACCATTATAAATATAAGCTTTCTCAAAAGGATGAATGGATACAAGCTATGACAGAAAAGTTGGAGAAGTTGAACGTTCGAATACAACAAGTTGAGGACAAGAAGGAGATAGAAGGGCTGAGTTTTGAGGACTTATGCATACATTCTGATGTCGAATTACCTGAAGGGTACAAACACCTAAGTTTGAAATCTTCAACGGAATTGGAGATCATAACGCACATCTAAAAATGTATTGTTAAAAGCTGGTGGGAGTCGGCAAAAATGAACAAATTCGCATGAAGTTGTTCGTTATGAGCCTTACTGGAGAGGCTTTATCATAGTATATCAATCAAGATTCAAAGAAATGGTTGAAGTGGACTGATATGGCCATCGATTTTATGAAAAGGTTTGAATTTAATGTTGAGAATGCACCTGATTGGTTTTACATTCAAAATTTAAAAAGGAAACCTACAGAATAATTTTGAGAATATGCTATAAGGTGGAGGTCTAAAGCTGCTAGGGTCCGACCCCCAATGGATGAATCACATATGAAAGAACTTTATATGCGCTCCCAACAACCACAATATTATGTGAGGATGATGCTCATAGAGGATCGTAATTTTGCCGACATCGTCAAGCTAGGTGTGAAGATCGAAGAAGGTTTAAAAGATTGCACAATAACATATTTGAAGGCTCCACAAGCTAACAGTAAGACTTCTCAATTTTATGGGATCAGTGAAAACAAAGAGGAGAGAGAAGTGAATGTGGTTATGACAACACATGAGTCAAAATATCCTCTGATTTACCAAACACATCCGCGTCCACTCCGTTACCGAGTACCTCCATATCTTCAAAATACTTCACCTATATGTCAAAAGACACATATCTTTAAAAGGCAACCAACACGTCGATGACCCTCTCAATTCGTAAAATTCCAAGCTAAGCGTGACAAAAATCCACCAAAGCAGTATACCCCTTTGGTTGAGCCAATAGTCCAATTGTATGAGAGACTTAGAGTTGATGGCTATATTACTCCTATTCCTAAAATTGTGATGAGTACACACGCAAAAAGGCTTGATCATACTAAAATATGTGTCTGTCATTCGGGGATGAAAGGGCATATTATCGATGAATGTCGAGCTTTGAAAGATCAAATTCAAACGTTGATTGATACAAAAGTGATACATATTGAAGATCCATAGGCATGACTCACAGTTCATCGACATTAATAAAGATGGTTCAATGTTGTTTCTTCATCTCAATATTTTCAAGCATCAAATTTGCTCGATACTCTATTAATTTTGCAAGGATGATATGTACTTGGAGCAAGATGATATTTCTTTTATAATATTCCTTATGTATTGGAACTACGTCAGACCTGATTCCCATTTTAGAGGAGATACGTAGGCACTCTTATAGGGGTTTGGTCTTATCATAATAAATACTTTCATTTTTCCCTTTGCTCGTGTAACTGGGGTACAATTTTTGAGAGGGTCTAAAAAATTCCATCAAAAAGTATTCTCCTTGCAAATCTCGATACTGGGGAAGAATTTTTTAGAGGGGCTCAAAAATTCCTTCAAAAGCATTTCTTCTCAACAACTGGGCAGAAATATTTGAGAGATCCTCAAAAATTCCAACAAGAGTTTGATCCAAAGACATCCAAATGGAGTTCAAGTTCAAGGGCTACAAAATTATTATTGTGTCAAAAGGCAAGAGATGAATCAAGGCACGAACCAATCTTTCCCTTTGAAAACTTATAATTTTTCTTTGAGTGCAGGAATTACATGTATAAGTCTCTCAAGACTATCACTATCCTCTGAATATTGCACTCTCAGTGCCCGAGGACTAATCATGGTTCTTTGGAAGTTGGGTGATCAAACTCCGCCATTCAAGAAGTTACTCAAGGCTAAGAATGGATCTTTGGAAGTTTATTTGTCAAAGCTCTACCATTCAAGAAGTACCCGAGGCTAAGCATGGTTCTTCGAAAGTTGAATGATCAAGCTCCACCATTCAAGAAGATACCCAAGGCTAAGCAAGGATCTTTGGAAGTGGATTGGTCAAACTCTACCATTCAAGAAGTGCGTGAGACTAAGTGTTATTCTAAGGAAGTTGTTTGGTTGAACTCTACCATTCAAGAAGCTACCCAAGACTAAGGGTGGTTCTTTCGCAGTTGATTGGTTAAACTCCACCTTTCAAGAATTTACCCAAGGCTGAGCATGGATCTTTGGAAGTTGATTGGTCAAACTCTACCATTGAAGAAGATACCCAAGACTAAGCGTGGTTCTTTGGAAGTTGATTGGTTAAACTCCACCGTTCAAGAAGTTACCCAAGGCCAAGCGTGGATCTATCCAAGTTGATTGTTACCCTCGGCTAAGCATGGTTAAATGCGATTTATGCACTATTTTTCTGGATTGCATGGGCTAAACATCGTCCTCTCAAGCAATTACGATTCTTATCTCCTTTCGTCATTTTTTTTAAAACTCGTATTTTATCATGTTGGGCATACTTTTGTATTTTATAAACTAATATTTAATCTATTCCTACTAGAGTTTACAGGTGTGATCAATCTCCCCATCAGTCCCAATTATCGTGCTAACATCTATCGCAACGAAGGCCCTATCAATTCGCTATTCATATCGCTCTTTTTTTTATCCGAACCTTGGTCAAAGGCTGAAAACCTTGCTCTATCATGTTCTTATCGCTTCTCTGTCATGCTCTTCTCGCTTCTCTATCATTCTCTTCTCGATACTCCAATCTTATCTATTCAAGCCGATATCGTGCCCTTTCGAATACCTTACCGCTCTTTCAATTTTTAAGAGTTTCGTTTGCTATTGAATCTAGAACTACACACGACCTAATTCTCGTATAACCAGAGATATGTAGGCATCTTAACACCCAAGTCTCGGTCGTACCCTTTTTCAATGCTACATCGTTCCAATTGATCCCACCGGCATCTCTCGTTGGTCGGACAAAATCGGCTACTAAGTCAACGTTGGTTGCCCGACAATTCATCCTTCATTCTCAAGAAACCAAGGGGCAGCTGTTAACACCCAATTTTGACCGACCTTTAATCATTTTTAGGAATGCTATTCGATTAAATAGTGATTTTCAATTATATAAAAATATTTTAACATATGTAGTATTTTAATTAAATAGTATTTCCTAAATTCTCCTCATAATCATTTAAATTGTAGCCCATTTTATTCTAATTTTGTTCAATTCTAGCCTATCCAATTTCATTTTTATTTCAATTATAACCATCTTTAATTTGCAATTCTAGCCAATCTTATTACAATTTTAGCCATTCCATATCTTTTCCAATCTAATTTCAAGACTTCATCTATTAATATCATCCATCCGTTTAAATAATTAAATTCTAATTGAATCCTAACGCTCCATCTCTATCTAATCTAATAGTTGAGATCACTTTTCGTATCTCTTTCTTTAACACCAAAAGACCCCAAAACCTAAAATTCTAATTCATTCTTCACCCCTCTCTCCAAGCCGCCAGCCCCTTCTCTCTTTCTCTCCCCATTCTTTCCGGCGAAGAGCCACCCTCGCCGGCGAAGCCAGCACACGCTAGCGGCCATCATTTCTCTCCTCTTCTACCTCTCTTTTCCTTCATTTTCTCGGCAAAACTGGCTCCGAACAATAGCCACGCGCTCCCGCCGGCGATGACCAGCGTCTCCCTCAGTTCTTTTCTCCGTCTAGCAGCGAGGGACGACAACACAACAGCGAACTACGGCCAACAGATGGGACCAACAGCAAGACCACCAGCTGCAGCAAGACGAAGGACCCGGCGATCCCGCTCTACTCATCTCCTATTTCTGGTAAATGGCTACTAAACCAATAACTACAACGCGAATTGCTGCTCCAATATTTTTGATCCAGAATTGAATCTGAGTTTTTTGATAATGACAGATCTGTACATATCTGTCTCTGGTACTTTTCTATCATTTTACTACTATCCCATATGCTCAGTCCTCTGTGAATCATATTACTTTGCTTATTTTGTTTAAATTCCTCATAATTTGTATACATATTGTGGGAATGATATCTTATTGAACTTGAACTTGTGATAACTTGTTAATCGTTTTGAGATCACCGATTTCAGGCAATAATTGTTTTAAACTAAATCTTATTGCCACTATTCTATGCATATATTCACTGCTTAATTGAATTTGCACCATGTTGAAATAAAACAATATTGGAGTAGATTGATTAGCCAGCTTAAGGAATATTTAGAGTTAATACCTTCATGCCTCTTTAGTGTTTTTTATAGTTGTAGATCCTTTAAGATTAATGTTGCAAGATCCAAGGTTAGATGACTAATTCCTTCTTTTAAATTATATATATAAATAATGGTATATGTTGTCATGATTCTGGTTCATTTTTGAGCATGTTGAATGGACTGTTTAGTAAGTTGAATAATAGAACAATTTGATGTGTTTGTGATTAAGACATTCGGATAAATTGGGGTTGTTAGTGTCTCTAAGTTAGCTTATAGAAAATGCTTAAAATCTCTCCTCGTGATATTTTCGGATGGTGAATTAAAACTTTATTAATGGCCTTTTTCTTATGGTAAAATAATATTACTCTTCCTAATCTTATTTTTACTTCTTTATATTTGGTAATAAATTTTTTTAAAATCTGATAATATTAATTAATCCCTTTTTCCTTATTTGAAAATTAACAGATTTTCTTACTTGTTTTTATGTGGTAAAAATAATTTAAAATAATTCCGTTTTGGCTCTTATTTATTTAAGGTAAAAGAATATTGTCTTCCTAACTTTATTCTTACTTATCTATTTTTTGGTAATGAACTATTTTCTGATTTTGGCTCTTCTTATTTAAGGAAAAATAATATTACTCTCTCTATTTATTCTTACATGCTTATGTTTGGTAAAAATAATTAAAATATTTTTCTTATTTTTGCTCTCCTTGAAAATAAGGATATAGTATCATAATTGACTCCTTAATTTTGAAAATAAGGATATAGTATCATAATTGACTCCTTAATTTATTTATTTTCCTTATGTGTTCTCCCCCCCTCTTTGCTATATAAACACAAACTAACTCTCAACACTCATTCACAGACACACTTTTATCATAAGTTCCCTCAATCACAAGTTCTCCCATTAAACTTGGCTCTCTCATTCTCTCTTTGATTTTCGTGAGATACTTTAATATTACTCCCTATTCTTAAAAAAAAAAAGAAGTGAGAACTCTAGTAAAGCTTTGAATCATCCTTTGGGGTCTTTGTTGCTGTGTTGCTGTTGTGGATCAAAAAAACCTTACTTAATACTTCATTGCCGATTTTCTTTTCTACTTAACTCGTTAGTGTTTCTTCATTAATGTTTATATTATTTTGCATTCATATATTTACGTAAGTTTATTGTTCTATTGTTTTCTATATGTATAATTTGTTGTTAAATAATTACATGAGTGTCTCACCTTGTCTAAAATAATTATGATTACTTGTGTAGCTATTTGATTGTTTTGACAGGTTTCAAATCTTGAAGTTCAAGTTGAAGAAAAGAGATTACTTTGTTTAATTTATGTAAATGAATTTATATGTTCTTATTTGTTTATTTGAATATTTGTAATATTTGTATAACTCTAAAGCCCTCTCATATATATGAAACAAATTTGGGGAATCGTCTAAGGGGAAGGGGAATTATATGCTAATCATCTCTTTATTTGTAAACTTATTTGTGTTATAAAGCATGCTTATAGGATTTTAATTTGTTCGATAATCTGATAAAACGACTTTAGATCTAACTAAAATAAAATAAATCATCTTTGCTTGATCACGTTGTTGATTTTGTCTAATCAATGTTTGAAACTAATTTTATCCTAATTTGCATATTAATTATTTGTTTATGACTATAGATCTCTTCTTAGTTACTAGATATTAAATAAATAATTTGTGTACATATTTTTGTACAAAGTTATTCGATTAAATAAATATTATGCCTATAGGATTTTTATACTTAAATGTCATTTGGGTGTCGAGATCATGCCTATAGGATGCGGATAATTGTCCTTTCCCTAGAAATCATGTTCATGGGAGTTACTAAATAATTTTCAGCATGTCTAAAACAAAATATAGAAAAAATTTGCTACTTGATTGTTAAATAATTTTCGTAAATAAAGTCAAAAAAATAAAAAAATATTTTCAGCATGTTCGCACTTAGATATCATGCTTAGAGGATCTAAGTAACGTTATTTGTTTAATCTATTTATGAATATAGATTAATATAGTTTTAACATATGCTTGAATCAAAATAATAAATTTTGTCATCTTAGAAAGCATGCCCTTAGGACTTGGTTAATTAAATCAAATTTAACTAATCAGATTAATTAAATTTTCAATTTACTAAATCTAGACTCTAAAAAAATTGGCCTGCATGTTACTCTTTTTGCTAACAAATAAATTAGTCACTAATTACTTTCTGCACCATTTTTTTAGATGTTGTCACTTAGAATAAACATTAAGCTAATAAGTTGTGAAATAAATAAAAAATGATACCATTTTGCCCTTTTAATAATATTATGTTGCTTGTTTGAATGTTTGTATGCTACACACTTTAGCATAAAATTCTTTCACAATTATGTGTTGTTTGCAAGCATGTCTAATTAAAATTTAGAGACCAAATTGAAACTTATCGTGCTGAAATGACCATCTTGTTTGTCTTGTTTGTTTGACTTGGTGTCTAGGAGGTCCATATATTTTCTTCTCTAAACCACCCTATTAAGTCCAATGCCTCTTGGACATTAAGTTGGGACGATTAGGCACCTTTTAGGTACGAAATGCATGCGTTGGTTGGGTAGGGGTAGTTGGACCTATGGAGACGATGACATCAACTTAGGCTTGAAAGAGAAACCTTGGTTTTGTCTGTCCCTATCCGGCAGCCTATCGGAAAATAAAAAAGAAAAGTCGAGTGTTGATCCAAAAGTCTCTTCTGAGTCTCCTTTCCCTTTTACCCCTTCATTTGTTTGATAATTATATTTTATTTGGGGTAGCTTAAAATAAAATAATAATTCGTTTGCTTATTTATTTGCCTACTTTCTATCCTCTCGCTTATCTTTTTTATTGCTTAGTATATATATTTATTTATTGTTATCACTTAGACTCGCATGTTTAAATATTAATTAAAATAATAATATGAGCTATTTGTTCAACTTGTTGTGTATCACATAATCTCGTATGTTATATTAAATAAAAAATGATCTTAATTGTTTATTTATCGCTATCATAATAAATAAATAGTCTCGTGTTTTCAATATTATGTCATCACCTAGCTAGCATGTGTAAAATTAAATAAATAATGAAGTGACCTTATTTGCTACTTGTAACCCCCACATAGATTGCATGAGATACGGTTGGGACCCATATTTGTGGACCTCGAGGGATGCCTAACACCTTCCCATCGAGGTAATTTGAACCCTTGCACCGATCTCTGGTTCGTTGACCTTAGCTAGACTTAGTTAGGTTAGACAGGTGCCTTAACGCGCCTTAATTCGTTAGGTGACGACTCTTCAAAACTAAAAAACCCAAAACATTGTTAGGTCCTGCACAAAACCCGTTTTTTTGAAAAAAGGCGAGCGACACTTCCCAAGTAGGTTTGGGATGTGTTCTCATGCAAGATGGTAAGGTGATTGCATACGCATCAAGATAATTGAAAGTCCACGAGAAGAAATACCCTACTCACGATCTTGAACTAACCGCGGTAGTCTTTGCATTGAAGCTATGGAGACAATACTTATATGGTGTACATGTTGATGTGTTTAATGACCATAAAAGTCTTCAATATGTTTTTACAAAAAGAGAATTAAACCTTCGTCGAGAAGATGGATATAGTTACTAAAATCCAAGAAACATCTCGATCCGATATTAATAGAGTTGAAAGATTCGGTGTTGGGTAAGATGAATGAATCATTGTCCCTAGGTGGAGATGGTGTAATTAGGTACCTAGGAAGATTGTGCGAACCAAATATTGATGCTTTGAGGCCATATATTATCGCAGAGGCTCATGGCTCTAAGTATTTGATTCATCCAGGTTCCACCAAGATGTATCATGATCTGAAGGAAATTTATTGGAGGGAAGGTATGAAGCGAGACATCTCTAAGTTCGTAGAAGAGTGTCCCAATTTCCAAAAAGTCAAGGCCAAAAACATTAAGCCTGGAGGTCTTACTCAATCAATTTAGATTCCAACATGGAAATGGGAGGACATTAATGTGGATTTTGTGGTTGGTTTGCTGAGGACAAGAAAGATGCACGATTCCATTTGGGTCATTGTTGACCGAAAGACAAAGTTTGCACACTTCATTCCCGTGAAGTCTACTTACTGAGCCGAGGACTACGCCAAACTTTATATTGATGAGATCATGAGGTGGCATGGGATTCCTTTGTCTATAATTTCGGATAGGGGAGCCCAATTCACTTCTCATTTTGGGAGATCTTTTCAAAAGAGTTTGGGTACACAAGTAAAGCTTAGCACTG
Source organism: Solanum sitiens (assembly GCA_016801875.1). Classification (NCBI taxonomy): domain Eukaryota; kingdom Viridiplantae; phylum Streptophyta; class Magnoliopsida; order Solanales; family Solanaceae; genus Solanum; species Solanum sitiens. Next base: position 1,872,558 of record JABWTJ010000152.1, read on the forward strand.
CCTTTCACCCTAAAATGGATGGACAAGCAAAATGCACCATCCAGACCCTTGAAGACATGTTGAGATCATGTGTTATGGACTCCAAGGGAAGTTGGGACGATCACTTACCCCTAATTGAGTTCTCTTATAATAATAGCTACCATTCGAGTATTGGGATGGCATTTTTTGAAGCATTATATGGTAGGAGATGTAGGTCCCCAGTTGGATGGTTTGAAATGGGAGAAACTGTCATCCTTGGCCCCGAAATCGTATATGAGGCTTTGGAAAAGGTGAATGATTCGAGATATGTTGGCTACTTCTTATAGTCATCAAAAATTGTATGTAGATAACCGAAAGAGCGCTCTTGAATTCGAAGTAGGTGATCAAGTGTACCTCAAGATATCACCCATGAAAGTGGTGATGCTTTTCGGTAAAAAGAGAAAGTTGAGTCCGAGGTATACAGATCTGTATGAGATCTTGCAACGATTAGGAAATGTTGCTTACGAACTAAAATTACCAAACAACTTGCCTTCTGTTCATCCAGTGTTTCACATTTCGATGCTTAAGAAGTGTCTAGGCGATCCCGCGACCATTCTACCCGTCGAAGGGTTAGGAGTCGATGAGAACCTTTCTTACGAAGAGGTTTCCATTGCAATCTTATATCGTCAAGTGAAGCGACTGAGGAACAAGGAGGTTCTCACCGTGAAAGTGTTATGGAGGACCCACCTTGTTGAGGTAGCAACATGGGAGGCCGAGACCGATATGAGATCCCGTTACCCTCACTTATTCAGTTCTTGAGGTTAGATAAACTTTCTCCTGAGTCTGATTTTGTGAATTAGACTCTAAATCTTAGTGCATTAGGCGGTTTTTGGTGTTCTAAGTCCATAACTATGTGATTTATACTTGCACAATATGAGTTAATATGAGTTCATGGTTGCATTCATGTTGTTGTTTTTGTATAACTTGTAAGACCTCGAAAATGAGATAAGGTGTATAGAGCCTAACATGTTCGTCTTAATGTTATAAGGTCCTAAAATACCTTATTATGTGATATAAAGTCAGTGTGCAAAGTTTGAAGGGATTTGGAAGTCGAACGTCAAGGGACGTCCAAGACGTTCGATGAATAGTTGCTTATGTGCCTCATGTTTGTATGCATGCCTAAATTGTATGAACTGATTCTAATAAGTCTTGAAATGGTTTAAAATGATGTTTAATGTTATTGTATGAAGTTTCGTGAAGTTTGGAGGTCAAACACCCAAGAACGTCCAAGGCGTTCCAAAGATAGCCCCTAAGACGTTCATCGTATGTCATGTTGGGGTCAAGGCTGTTTGGAGGTCTTGTAGGTGTTTGTTTTGGATGAAACTTATGTGGAATGTCTATAACATGTTAAGGTTTGTAATCGCGTTGGAAACGTCCGGGTACGACTTCTAAAGGGCCCCTCAAGAGGCCCCAAAAGAAGGACCCCAAAGCTTCCTAGACACTGCCTGGGCAGTGTCCATTGACGGACCCATCGACGGATCGTTGGTCCCCCAACGGTCCTTCGAGCAGGTATCGTCGAAGGGGACTTGCCTTGGGCAGGTCTTGAGCCATAAATTTGGCTAAGTCATGGACGACGGAGGGCATGACGCCCCGTCACTACCCTCGTCGCGGGTGCCTGCAGGTTTGATTGCCTGCGTGCTGCCACTTAAAGGGGTGAATGGGAAATTCACCCCACGTCCTAACCAGACTATAATAGGTTTATTTAGTTAATTTTAAGTGTATATAAGTCTTTAAAAACGTGATCAACCCATTCCCAAAATCCTCTCACATGTTTAAAGCCTTTCCCTCCAAAAATGTTCTCTCTAAAACCACCATTGTTGGTGAAGCTCAAGAGCTGCTTGGAGATGGATTTTCTATGGATAATCTTCATCTCTAGTTATCTTTTCATCTAGAGAGCCATTCTCAATGTTTTTCAAAGAAATCTCATGATCAAGTTTCCAATCTTCCAATCTAGCCATGGGTTCCTTCTCAAAATGTTTTTGATGATTGAATCATGATTAATTGAAGTCAATTCAATGGTTTTATGTGTTTTCACTCCAATTGCATGATGAACCCATGTTCCTTCCAAAATTGGTTTAGCCTTTGCATGGGCTTTATGATTATGGCTTGTTCTTGATGAATTGGTGATTCTCTTACGTTGAATTGCTTGTGGTTATTGTTATTTACATTAATTGATGTTTAATTTATGATGATTAGTCCATGATGATAAATAAATAAAGTTTTAAGCATGAATAGCCTATGTTTCTACATGTTGTCTTGAAGTTGATTGTGAGATCGATTGTGTAGACTCTTGATTATGTATGAACTGCTGTAGCTAATGTTTTAGGGTGATGTAATGGATGAATTTTGTAGGTATAAATCCTAAGTGTTCAAATTAAGAAGGGCTTGCAAGAATGGATATAGATTCCTTTAGGCTATGAAGTCAAGAGGCTAAGTGGGTGATGTATCTTGAATTGTGATTAGATGAAGCATTATTTAGTCTTGATTTCTTATCTAATTAGCTACTGACTAATGAGTATATTATTGATGAAATATGAATGATTATCAAACCCTTATATAGTTCATAGTATTTGTAAAGTCTTCTATACTCTAGCAAATCGATCTGCCTAAATGCCTATGTTGTAGCGTAAATCTTGAAAGTATGTAATCATGATTTCAATATGGTTAATTGTAAGTTTAGCTACTGTCTTAGACTTATATATGTATGAACTATGATCTAAAATCAATGTAAGGGAAGTTAGCTAATAATCTATGTTATCCTACTTTCCTAGTATGTTGATATGTTGTATTATGTTATGGTATAATCTTGTGGCGACTTGTACATGGTCTCTTATATGTTTAAAGTACATTTATATTGCCATATATGTTTTTTATTGATGAATAAGGTGTATTGATTATTGATGATCAAAGGGTGAGAAAATGGTAAGAATGCTTATTTCCTTTACTCTTCTACTTCTCTATTCCTTTATAGTTATGTTGACGAAGCCTTGTATGGCATTGTGTGGTATGGTACACTTATGGTGGCGGTGTTTACTTTATTGTCATTATATATGTGTTGACTATGGCCTTGAAGGCATATTGATGAACTTATGAACATGTACTTAAAATGATACTACGAGAAGATTATGCTTACTATCCTATTCTAGTTGTGGATTAGGTTTTGTGGCTATTTCATGAGCATGTGTATAACCATGTTAGGGTAAAGTATAGGTGCTGCCATTGATGTGTTAAGATGGTAATAACCCCTTACCTATGTACTCCTTATACGAAAGTGTAAATAGCTAAAGTTAGGAGTCTTGATTATATTGTATATATTGTCTTGTCTCCTATGCTATTATGTGTTGTGTGCTATGTGCTTGGAAGTGTAAAGTGGTCTAATAGTGTGGCTGACTTGAGGAGTTAGAGATCGCCATTATGTGATCATGTTGGTCAATGTACACACACTCTCACTTACATGCATGTTACAAGTAGTATAATTCATTGTGTCTAAATGAAAGGTAGTTCTCATATTCACTAGTGTCTACTACTATGCATATTAAGGTGATGTTTATGAAAGTATGATTTATATTCCCTTACTAGGATGACTTGATAGGTGTACTAGTATGGGCAAAGGTATGGGACCTTGTTTATACATTGCACATGTGTATCTTGATAGGATAACTCCTAGGTTTGGTTATTATGTATATGAAGGATGAATATATGAACATGTGTGACCTTATGTGTTATGTGAAAGGTTTGCTCACATCTAAGTATACACTCACACACATGGATGATCTAGTTAGTGAGAGGGGCCTTGCTAGGGGTGCCCAAGAATACTCCAAAACTAGATAGGTGCTTGAATAGGCTATAAGCATATGAATGATGAATATCCTAAGTCTTTGTTTTTATAAATAAATATTAATAAAGTCTTTTCAATAAAGGGAACTTAGCCTAGCACCGAGTGAACTTGTAGATGAGGGGGTGACACTTTCCAACATAGGAAAGGTAGGGTTCACTACGGTCCTCATGGGGTGGATAGCCTCATGACCCAACAAAGGGTGTAGAGTTGATATTTCCATTGTTCTTTTCCCCCAAGTTCCATAAACTATGTTGCCACAATAGGATACTAGCTAGTGGATTTCCACCTAGAAAGCTATGTCATGTTCGGTTCTACTTTGTCCGGTAGACCACCTTCCATCGGTGTAAGGTTTTATGACCCCGGATTCCATGATTAGCACCCATGGTCTATGTCGGTTAAGGTTATGATTTCCCTAAAGTTAAAATGGACAATGGAAGTAATTGAATAGGATCCTAACTAGGAGGACCTAAGGTAAGTTACTTAGAATAGGTGGAAGTAATGAACCCATCTAGACATTGCACAAGTGATGCCTTAGGAAGTCTTAGGAAGGTACCCTAATGCATATGATTATGTATGTGTCCTTTATGTATGACATTATAGTATTTGTCTATTGATCATGAAGATGTGCATGATATGATTCTTTATATATGATGTTAATCTTGTTCACTATATGGTGATGGTATTAGTTGGCATAAGTAAAGTTGTCTCCTCTATACATGTTGATATATGATTTGAATGTAAAGGCTTGTGATCTCGTGATAGTTTCACTAAGCATGTGTGAGGTTATGGGGCCTTACATGTGCATTGCACTAGTGGATCTAGATTGGGGACATGAGTTAGGTTTTACATGGTTCAATGTGAAGTAAAACAAGTATATGTGTCTAATGATTAGGAGTTCATTGTAATGTCCTTTTAGTCTTGGTTTAACTAGCTTATGTTGTAATGTACTTCTATGATGACATGTGTTATCTTGTGTAGATGTTATGTATGGCTTTTCTCTTGAGTTCCTAAGGTGATACATTGCACCAAGTATCCCTAAAGGATTACTTGGAAGACTAATGAGTTAAGAGTGAGAGTTCACTGTAAAGGTGATGTAGCTCACTGTAAAGTGACCTCAAATTGTACTTAAATTCCATATGTGCTTTTCTATGATGTTTGGCCTTTGATTGTGTTGCTATAAAGTATGTGGATGATATAAATGCTATTGATAAAGGTTTTATGATGATTTCTTCAAAATGGCGTGAAGTATGATTTCAAAGGAAATGTCCCTTTTGAATGCATGTTTTTGCATGGCTGTCATACTTAGTACATTTTTGTGCTAATCCCATTTTTCTTTACTTTTTACACAAAGTGTAGGTATTGGAATGCTTAAAGTAGGTCTATGATTGAGGAGCTTGATAGGTGATTTCCCAATCTCAAGGAAAGGAATCCTTAAGTTCAAGGATGTCCTAATGTGTACTTATTGTAAAGTCTATTTAGTAATGTATAGCTTTGTATTATGTCTTAAGGGCTTTGTCCTTAATGTACTCTAAAGTTATTGAGTCTAGGATGGCAAAGAGACTTAGAGTCTAAATATGTATTATGACTTATGTTTTATATATATATGATGTGATGTGAATAGCATATGATGTGCTATGAAAAGTTTTAAATTTTTCCACTAAATTTACTATGCCAATGCAATGAATGATATGAGAGGCTTGTCTTAGATCTCCGAGAGGTCGACGACGCCGGTTATAATCCAAGATTGTATCCCATCTTCTAGGGTATGCTTTTGGGTTGTGAAAAACTTGGTATCAGAACATGAGGTTTATGTAGCGATTTTAGGTTCTAAGAAGTCTCATATTGCCACGTCTAGTAGAGTCTTGTATCATTGGTGGTGAGTCTCGATACATCAAATGGTACGAGAGGCTATAGGACGATAGAGTTTCCCTTCTTCATCAATCTCATATCGTGCCATAGAACTTAATTCTATAAGATCTCCCTCTTATGTTTTCTTGTCCGGTAGTCTTTTAGATATGGTTGCTTGGATGAGATTGCTCTATGCTTGAGGGAGAAAAGGTGAGTTAAAATGCTTATCTTTGTTTTATGGTTTGAATGAATATGTGTGAAGGTGACACTGTTGACACCCAATTTTGGCATAACATTTTAAAAATTCGTAATTTTAAGTTTATAGTTCAAAAATATTTTTTTTATATAATTTTTAATAAGTTTGTCGATAACTATCTTTATTTATCAAAATTTAGGATTTTCTTTTTGTTAGTTAATTTTTAAAATTGTATTTCACATGTCATTAGTTGCATTCATTATATTATTTTAAAATTCATTTTATTTGTTACATTTGTTAATATTATGTTAAATTTAACACAATCTAAAATTTAGTCAAATACAAAAAAAAAAGAGTATTATTAGAAATTCTATTAATAATTTTGAGCCTACAATTTCAATCCCACACATTTGGGTCCATTATATTTTATTTATTTAGGATGGTGAATAAAGAAAATTGGGGAATAAATTTGAGGGAGAGGGGGGAAACAACCCTAATATCTTCCCCCTTCCCTCTCCCTTTTTCCATCTCTCCGCCTCCCTCTTCTCTTCCCCTCTCCTCTTCTCCTCTCTCCTCTTCTCTTTGCAGCCAGCAGCAGCCTACGAAGACCACCGGCAGATCTGGTCAACAACACAAGCAGCAGCGCGAGGCAACGCCACCATCTTCTCCGGCGAAACCGGAAGAGCAAAAGTCAGGCGACTCCAGCCAGCAGCTGCGACCAGCAGCAGCTCTGGCGCCTTCTGTCCCTCTCCTCTCTTTTCCGGTGGACAGCGACACAACTCCGTCCAACCACCTAATCAGATCACCCAAAACCCCATCAGATTTCATCACCAAATCACCACCGAAAACCAACCAGAAATAACCAACAACTCAACCCAGCCCTTCACTCTTCCTCTCCGTCGAAACCCGACCGAAAACTCACCAGAGCGACATAAAAACTGCCAGTCCTTTCCTCTTTTCCCCTTTCGATTTTTTTTGTTTGTTGATTCTTGCAGGTATTCGGCGAGATTTCCAACTCCGGCGAGCTGTGAACCACAGATATCTCTCCCTTCTGCCATTTTCGGCTGGCTCCAAGAAATATCAGCTTTGTAAATAGGTAGTTCTTTTTTGTGTTATTTTTACTTTATTATTATTTATGTCTCTCAGATCTGGCCGGAGGGATTCAAACTCCGGCCACTTGCATTTTCATTTTTGTGATTTTTAGTCACTGTTCTAATTTTACAGAAGACCCCATTTTCCTAATTTGTTTTACTGTGTTAAGATGGTATAGTGCATATTCTCTTTTAATGAAATTAGTATTAGTTTGTTTTATTTTTATTTTTTCCATAAGTAATTATTGTTTCTAGTACTAGTCTATGGTTCTATAAATTAGTATATCATTGTTGCTGCTTTATGATTTTTATTATATTAATCTTAGTATTACATTGTTATTTGAGCATATGTTTAGTTTACTTTATTTGATAAATATGTTTTATCGTAATTTGATATAAGTTTACTATTATTTGTTAAGTTGTTCTTGGTGTAATACACCAAAGTTTATTGGTTATTATCATATAATATAGTTGTTGCACTACTTAGTATCTTATCGCATGTTATGTTGATCTCTTCAATTTTGGATTAGTTTAGTGCATTTTATTTTTATTAAGTTGATCTTTTATTCTCCATGTTAAAAATGGCCAATGAAAAAACTCTCCGTCGGTTTTGGAGGCCTACGTAATATTAAAAGACGGAAATTTTTAGTTCAAGTTTTAATGCTTATTATTGTTTAGATTTATTCCATTTTTTCATTTATTGTTATTGTCTTCAATTGATCCGGATATATTTAGTTGGTGAATATGCTTAGTTATTATTATTAATTATTTATTCTATTATTTATTCCTTGCAGTGAATAATGATGTTGTTCAATTTAAAGTGATTTTAGTTAATGATGATGCCCATTTGTTTTGTTGTTGCAAGGTCAATTCACTTTTATTATTTCAATATATTACCATTATTATTATTGAGCTATAAATTTAATGATATTATATTCCTTTGTTGATTAGTTTGACGGTCAAAATATATTTGCTTATTTTATTTGTTTCTTCTAGCGTTTTTATATATTTAATTTGTCATTGTCAATAATGTTAGTTGTCTTTATTGTTCATGTTAATTTGACCAACTATTTGAATTCTTTTGAGGGGTCTGACATGAAATGTCACATTATAAGGTTATTTCCTTCAATAATTGTTATTATTTCTAAGTTGTAGTTTTTGTCTTGGATTGTTTTAGAGACATTTGGTTACTTGTTAATTTTATTTAATTGTTAAGAAACAAATAAAATTGGCCAATGAAAAATCTATCCGTCGGGTTTAGAGGCCTTTCCATTTTAAAAGACGGAAATCTAATTTAAGTTCATAAATGTTTATTTGTTAAAATGGCCAATGAGAAAACTTTTCCGTCGGTTTTGGAGGCCTCCCCATTTTTTAAAAAAAAGACGGAATTTAATTTAAGTTTATATATTTTATATGTTGAAATTGGCCGATGAAGAAATTACCGTCGATTTCCAAGGCCTCCAATGTTAATAAGACGGATTTTTATTTTTAAGTTATTATTTCATATATTCAATTTTATTCATAGTTATTTATTACTAACATTTTTACTAAGTGTGTTTACAGGTACCCCGAAGTTGCTTTTCATTGAAGTTATTCGAATTAAGTTCGAATTATACTCTTTATTCAATATTTTATATATATATTACGTTAGGCAAACTTTAGGCCGTTTCTTATATTTTCTTATTTTATTATTTGTGTATATTACATGTTTATTATTTTTGTACATTATTTTATTTTCTCCTCAATTTGAAAAAAATGAATTCAGTTGGGACCCACATTTTTGGATTTCGAAGGGTGCCTAACCTCTTCCCTTTGAAATAATTTGAACCCCTTACCTAGAATCAAATTGGTTTCGTAGATCACTTAATGGTTTCCTAGTTTTTTCCTAAAATTAGGTGGCGACTCTTTTTAAAACTCATTCATTTTTAAAACTCACTAAAATTGAATCAATTCATTATTTTTTGAGTTGCCGCGACGTTTCGCCCTATTCGAATAGAGTGGGGATGTAAACAGAATGGCGACTCCGCTGGGGAGTATAGAGGTTTTAACCAATATGAATTTAATTTTTTTTTCAAATTGAGGAAATATTTGTTTTATTATTATGTTATACCTTGTATTTTTATATTTCACTGATTATTTGTTTATTGTATTTATTCATTATTTATTTTATTGTGTGTATATTATCATTGCATTCATGGCATAATATTTCCGTCAAACGACAATTATTTCATTTCCACTAAAGGACGATTATGCGAGTTCGCAGTCGTTCATTAACCAAAATTTTCTCGGGGCACCCTGACGAGTGTAGTTGGCTACTTGATAGTCAACGATCGTTAACTGTCCCAGCCCAAGTAGTCCGTTTGGGTTACCTTTTTCACTCTAAATACAACCCACTCTTAGTCGACTAGCGTAGAGCGAAGCCAAATCCCAAATTTAGCGCATTGAACTAGGACGATTCAAACACCCAAGGCGTGTTGAGTCCATTAGAAAGACCACCTTCAGTCCATAATGGCCTCCGGCCTAAACGGACAATCATAATTGTGTGTAATTTGAAGGTTGTATACGACATTTGACAAACCATGGTCCATCTGCTTAAAGAGTTATTTTAATAGTCTATTTTGTCAAATTCGGTTCTTCACAAGCTATCATTCCATCCAAAAGTGTTGACAATAGAAGATGAAAAGAATTTCAAGAGGAAGACCTTTCCGCAAAGGCTTAGAATAGGATGGTACCCCTACGTGGGATTGAATATTTGTAATCTTTTTTGTATATTTTTTTTCTTCTTTCTTTTTCCCCTAACTTCATAATTCTATTTCATTTATTCATAAAATTGTACTAAGTGTTTTGGGACAATGGAAAGTTGTCAAATGGCGTAATACATCCTTCAAATCGATAGGCCTACCCTAGGCATAAAAGGGCCATATATTTGTATAGGACACGCAATAATTGTTTGTATGCTATATGATATGTTTCAGTTTGTCGTTAATTAAAACAGTGTTTATGTGTTTAATTCATTATTTGTGTGATATTTTGCATTATCCATTATGAACAAGAACTAACACTCTTACCTTTTGAGTTGTTCTTCTTCAAAGCGAAACGTTGAGTTATGTCCGAATTCAGAAATTATTATTTGTCCGAAGTTGCAAGAGACCAGAGGATTAGCGAAATTAGAGTCCTTGCATTTCTCAATTATATAAAGACAAAACGATAAATTAGGGGAGTATTTGACTATGAGGTGGCACCCACTTATTTTTATTATCATTTTGCATAATGGTCCTGCTCTCACGTATTTCTCATATTTTTGTAGGAATACCGTCTCCGACATCAGTCGGGGATGGTCATAACAATGTCTGGATCTCGTAAAAATTGGGAAGAGACAAAGGTCCAAGAAAACATCCAAAAAGAGTACAACAAATCATTACTGTAGAAATTCGTAGGTTACATTCAACAGACAGTATAAATATTGACGATTAAGAGGCTATAAAACATATTGGTGCGGAAAAAAAAAAAGGATGTCTAAATCTTTAAATTCTTATATGCCTTATCTGGACGAACTACGCGGACCTGATTCTCATCTTAATGAGATACGTAGGCAACCCTTCTTGGGTTCGGTATTATTTTTCCAAAAGTAAAAAAAAAAAAAGCAAAAAAAAATAGTTTATTAAATTTCAAAGTTATATCTACACGAACTACGCGTACCTGATTCTCATTTTAATGAGATGCGTAGGCAACCCTTCTTGGGTTCGGTATTATCTTCTCCAAAAGTAAAAAAAAATAAAAAATAGTTTGTGCATATTTTCCAAGTCATATCTGGACGAACTACGCGTACCTGATTCTCATCTTAATGAGATACGTAGGCAACCCTTCTTGGGTTTGGTATTATCTTCAAAATAAATAAATAAATAAATAAATAAAATAGTTTGTGCATATTTTCCAAGTCATATCTGCACGAACTACGCGAACCTGATTCTCATTTCGGTGAGATACGTAGGCAACCCTTCTTGGGTTCGGTATTATTTTTCCAAAAGTAAAAAGTAAAAAAAAAATAAAATAGTTTGTTAATATTTTCGAAGTTATATCTATATGAACTACGCACACCTGATTCTCATCTTAATGAGATACGTAGGCAGCCCTTCTCGGGTTCGGTAATCATTCTTTCAAAAAATAAAATAGCTTGTACATAACAGCTCGATTGGGACCTATGTAGTTAAGATCATGTAAATATATTTGATATGATGGAAAAGACTGACTTTGCGGTAAACTATAGATTCTCGTGGTACCTCTTATCTGTACTTTTGTGATGCTTGAAAATTCTCTTGCATGCAATCAAGATAAGAATAAAACTAACCTTATGTTTCATGTGCATTGTGTGGTGAGCTTTTGATCAAGTTCAATTGTGTTACACTGTTGATCTAGAACTTGACCTGAATGTTTTTCGAGGCGAAATCCTGAGTAATGTTTGGTTTGAGAGAGGATTGTAGGCCTTTTTTGACCCGATTGTGCCTTTCAAAGCCTACCAAATTACATTAATCCCTAGTTTTCCCACTTTGAGCCTGAAACCTTTCTTTGGACAACCATATCTTAACCACTACCCTTTTGAGTGCTTACAAGCACTATCCTCTCTTGGCCCAACCTTCTTGAGTGCACCAAGAATGTGCAAATTATAAGAAGAGATCCATGTTTGAAATTTTCAAAAGCAAAGATATTGAGTCTCCTAAAATCAAGGAAGTAAAGACTCTAGAGAAAAAGAGAAAGGAAGAAAAAAAAAGGGTGGAAGAAATAAAGAAAGGTAAAAAATATCTTTACAGAGTCAATGAAAGGTGGGAAGGAAAATACTCCAATAAAAAGGAGAAAAATTTATAAGAACGGAGTGAAATAAAAGAAAAGCTCCGAGAAATAAGGATTCAAAAGAAGTCAAAACAAAGAAAAAAAAAGAAGAAGAAGAAGAGAAGAATGGAAAAGCTCCAAAAAATGAGAACTCAAAAGAAGTCGAAACAAAGGAAGAAAAAAGAAGAAGAAGGGAAAAGAGTAAAAAATGAGAATTCAAAAGAAGTTGAAAGGGGGGAGAACAATGAAGAGGATCTAACGCAAAGGCGTACCAATCATTAAGAGCACAAATTTTGGGTGACGCTCAGGAAGGAATTCAGTCACTTTTATCCCAAATAAATATTCTACCCATCCCTAAGCCTACGTTACAAGCCAATGACAAGCCCTACATGATCTCATTCCAAATGTTATCACATTAGTGGAGATTTACATAAGGGTCAAGCATATGGTATCACAGTTGTATGCATTGAACATTCTTGTGAGTGTGAGTGCACTTTGGAAAATGTCCTAAAATCAAATGTTTCAAATATGTGTGAAATAGGACAAGTCTTTTTCGTGAGGGCACTTGAAACATGAGGATTGATACAATTCAAAATCTTTGTTTGAAGCAAGATGAACGGATCTTGTTGATCCTTAAGTATATTTGAGGTACCATTTGAAGCTGTAGGAATTACCTTAAATTCGATCTTAAAAAAAAAAAAAAAAGGAATGAGAGATTTATCTGCAATCTTAACTGTTGGTACCAATTGTAGTGAAGGTTTGACTATCTCATCACATTCTTTATTTTTCAAAAAGAAAAGAAAAAGTGAAAAAACACTCATTCTTTAATGTTTTAAAACCTTTCTAATAATCTTTCAATTTTATATTAAAAAAAAAAAATTTTAAAAAAAAATAAATTGTCTTTTAGTTGTTCATTGTAAAAAGTGTCATCGGGTTAATCGCGTATGTGTGAGAGTCCTATTTTACTTCATGGATTGTCCGTCCCAAAATGTGACATGTTTTTTTTTATATATTTATAGGCTTTGGATATCACATGCAATATTATTTTCCTATTTCATCATGTTCATATTGTACATTTTCTACTGATGATCTTCTTTCAAATTTTTTGCAGTATTCATCATCTACAAGTTTGGAACTACATTTGACCTGATTCCTGGATCAACAGGATATGTAGGCGCCACGACGGTTCGGTCATATACTCAGTGTGATTATTATTTCTCCTTACAATAAAAACTGGGACAAAATTTTTGAAAATATCTCAAAAATTCTCAATAGAGGTGTTATCGCCAACAAGTCAAGATTGAAGATCATTTTGAGATTAGCCAAAATTCTAACTGGGACAGAATTTTTGAGGAAGACCTCAAAATTCTGATAAGTACTGCGAGAAGCTTGATAGCAACTGCAAAAATCATGCATCGCGAGTCAATATTCATGCATTGCAAAAAATCATGCATCGCGAGTTAATATTCATGCATCGCAAGTTATTATTCACGCATCGCGAGAACATTTCATACCTCGCAGAAATTTATGCATCGCAAGAAGATTTCATACCTTGCGGAATTTATGCATCGCGAGAAGATTCCATCCCTCGCAAAATTCATGCATTGCGGGAAGATATTCATGTCCCGCAAAAGATCATGCATCGAGAGTTAATATTCATGCATAGCGGAAAATCATGCATCGAGAGTTAATATTCATGCATTGCAAAAGATCATGCATTGAGAGTCAATATTCATACATTGCAAAAAATCATGCATTGCGAGTCAATATTCATGCATCGAAAAAAAAAAAATCATCATGCATCGCGAGTCAATAATCATGCATTGCGAGTCAATATTCATGCATCGAAAAAAAAAATCATCATGCATCGCGAGTAAATATTCATGCATTGCAAAAGATCATGCATCACAAGTTAACGTTCATGCATCGCGGGTTATTATTCACGCATCGCGAGAAGATTTAATGCCTCGCAAAAATTTATGCCTCGCAAGAAGATTTCATACCTTGCGGAATTTATTCATCGCGAGTAGATTCCATCCCTCGCAAAATTTATGCATTGCGGGAAGATATTCATGCATCACGAGTTAATATACATGCATTGTGAGAAGATTTCATTCCTCGCAAAAATTTATGCATCGCGAGAAGATTTCATCCCTCGCAAAATTCAGGCATTGCGGGAAGATATTCATGCCCCGTAGAGGATCATGCATCGAGAGTCAATAATCATTCATAGCGAAAAATCATGCATCGCGAGTCAATATTCATGCATTGCAAAAAATAAAAATAAAAAAAATCATGCATCGCGAGTCAACATTCATGCATAAAAAAAACATCATCATGCATCGCGAGTCAACATTCATGCATTGCCAAAATAAAAAATAAAAAAAAATAATAATAATAATAAAATTCATGCATCGAGAGTTAATATTCATGCATCGAGAGTTAATATTCATGCATCGCAAGAAGATATTTGCATTTGCATTTAAGACGCATCTATTCGGAGGTGAAGGATGTGCACCATATCTTTTCAACGTTTAAGTCGGTGAAAACTTGCGTTGAAAGATATTTGCATTTAAGACGCATCTATTCGGAGGTGAAGGATGTGCACCATATCTTTTCAACGTTTAAGTCGGTGAAAGCTTGCGTTGAATGATATTTCCATTTAAGACACATCTATTCGGAGGTGAAGGATGTGCACCATATCTTTTCAACGTTTAAGTCGGTGAAAACTTGCGTTGAAAGATATTTGCATTTAAGACGCATCTATTCGGAGGTGAAGGATGTGCACCATATCTTTTCAACGTTTAAGTCGGTGAAAGCTTGCGTTGAATGATATTTCCATTTAAGACACATCTATTCGGAGGTGAAGGATGTGCACCATATCTTTTCAACGTTTAAGTCGGTGAAAGCTTGCGTTGAATGATATTTCCATTTAAGACACATCTATTTGGAGGTGAAGGTTGTGCACTCTATCTATTCAACGTTCAAGTCAGTGGAAACATGCATTGAAAGATGTTTACATTTTGTCCTACCGATGGACATACATTCAAAATCCTATCGATGGATCATCATTTTTTTTTTCATTCGTCCTACCGATGGATATACATTTCGAATCCTACAGATTGATCATCATCTTCATTCGTCCTACCAAGGGACCTGTATTTATCTCCATTTATCGTATCATAAGAGATGCTACCCTTTTTCTTTTAGTTTTGCCTATAATAATGAGTTTTATCTTTGTTTTTTTTAGAACATTCTAGAGGATGAACTCTTAGAGGAGCCACATTTGCGAATTACTTCAACAAAGACGCAACAAAGCGTGGAACCTTTTAGATGCGAGTTCGGGATTGACTTCCACTATATTTTCACCGCACTTCTCTAGAAAGGTCATGTGTTCGGTCAAAATTGGGTTTGTCAATTTTCGTTGTCCACGATTTCTTTCATCAATCATACACAACGAAAGGGACAGCTGTTGACACCCAATTTTGGCCTAACATTTTAAAAATTCATAATTTTAAGTTTATAATTCAAAAATATTTTTTTTATATAATTTTTAATAAGTTTGTCGATAACTATCTTTATTTATCAAAATTTAGGATTTTCTTTTTGTTAGTTAATTTCTAAAATTGTATTTCACATGTCATTAGTTGCATTCATTATATTATTTTAAAATTCATTTTATTTGTTACATTTGTTAATATTATGTTAAATTTAACACAATCTAAAATTTAGTCAAATACAAAAAAAAAAGAGTATTATTAGAAATTCTATTAATAATTTTGAGCCTACAATTTCAATCCCACACATTTGGGTCCATTATATTTTATTTATTTAGGATGGTGAATAAAGAAAATTGGGGAATAAATTTGAGGGAGAGGGGGGAAACAACCCTAATATCTTCCCCCTTCCCTCTCCCTTTTTCCATCTCTCCGCCTCCCTCTTCTCTTCCCCTCTCCTCTCCCATCGCGTCTTCTCCTCTCTCCTCTTCTCCTTCTTCTTTTTCTTCTCTTTGCAGCCAGCAGCAGTCTGCGAAGACCACCGGCAGATCTGGCCAACAACACAAGCAGCAGCGCGAGGCAACGCCACCATCTTCTCCGGCGAAACCGGAAGAGCAAAAGTCAGGCGACTCCAGCCAGCAGCTGCAACCAGCAGCAGCTCTGGCGCCTTCTGTCCCTCTCCTCTCTTTTCCGGTGGACAGCGACACAACTCCGTCCAACCACCTAATCAGATCACCCAAAACCCCATCAGATTTCATCACCAAATCACCACCGAAAACCAACCAGAAATAACCAACAACTCAACCCAGCCCTTCACTCTTCCTCTCCGTCGAAACCCGACCGAAAACTCACCAGAGCGACATAAAAACTGCCAGTCCTTTCCCCTTTTCCCCTTTCGATTTTTTTTGTTTGTTGATTCTTGCAGGTATTCGGCGAGATTTCCAACTCCGGCGAGCTGTGAACCACAGATATCTCTCCCTTCTGCCATTTTCGGCTGGCTCCAAGCAATATCAGCTTTGTAAATAGGTAGTTCTTTTATGTGTTATTTTTACTTTATTATTATTTATGTCTCTCAGATCTGGCCGGAGGGATTCAAACTCCGGCCACTTGCATTTTCATTTTTGTGATTTTTAGTCACTGTTCTAATTTTACAGAAGACCCCATTTTCCTAATTTGTTTTACTGTGTTAAGATGGTATAGTGCATATTCTCTTTTAATGAAATTAGTATTAGTTTGTTTTATTTTTATTTTTTCCATAAGTAATTATTGTTTCTAGTACTAGTCTATGGTTCTATAAATTAGTATATCATTGTTGCTGCTTTATGATTTTTATTATATTAATCTTAGTATTACATTGTTATTTGAGCATATGTTTAGTTTACTTTATTTGATAAATATGTTTTATCGTAATTTGATATAAGTTTACTATTATTTGTTAAGTTGTTCTTGGTGTAATACACCAAAGTTTATTGGTTATTATCATATAATATAGTTGTTGCACTACTTAGTATCTTATCGCATGTTATGTTGATCTCTTCAATTTTGGATTAGTTTAGTGCATTTTATTTTTATTAAGTTGATCTTTTATTCTCCATGTTAAAAATGGCCAATGAAAAAACTCTCCGTCGGTTTTGGAGGCCTACGTAATATTAAAAGACGGAAATTTTTAGTTCAAGTTTTAATGCTTATTATTGTTTAGATTTATTCCATTTTTTCATTTATTGTTATTGTCTTCAATTGATCCGGATATATTTAGTTGGTGAATATGCTTAGTTATTATTATTAATTATTTATTCTATTATTTATTCCTTGCAGTGAATAATGATGTTGTTCAATTTAAAGTGATTTTAGTTAATGATGATGCCCATTTGTTTTGTTGTTGCAAGGTCAATTCACTTTTATTATTTCAATATATTACCATTATTATTATTGAGCTATAAATTTAATGATATTATATTCCTTTGTTGATTAGTTTGACGGTCAAAATATATTTGCTTATTTTATTTGTTTCTTCTAGCGTTTTTATATATTTAATTTGTCATTGTCAATAATGTTAGTTGTCTTTATTGTTCATGTTAATTTGACCAACTATTTGAATTGTTTTGAGGGGTCTGACATGAAATGTCACATTATAAGGTTATTTCCTTCAATAATTGTTATTATTTCTAAGTTGTAGTTTTTGTGTTGGATTGTTTTAGAGACATTTGGTTACTTGTTAATTTTATTTAATTGTTAAGAAACAAATAAAATTGGCCAATGAAAAATCTATCCGTCGGGTTTAGAGGCCTTTCCATTTTAAAAGTCGGAAATCTAATTTAAGTTCATAAATATTTATTTGTTAAAATGGCCAATGAGAAAACTTTTCCGTCGGTTTTGGAGGCCTCCCCATTTTTTAAAAAAAAGACGGAATTTAATTTAAGTTTATATATTTTATATGTTGAAATTGGCCGATGAAGAAATTACCGTCGATTTCCAAGGCCTCCAATGTTAATAAGACGGATTTTTATTTTTAAGTTATTATTTCATATATTCAATTTTATTCATAGTTATTTATTACTAACATTTTTACTAAGTGTGTTTACAGGTACCCCGAAGTTGCTTTTCATTGAAGTTATTCGAATTAAGTTCGAATTATACTCTTTATTCAATATTTTATATATATATTACGTTAGGCAAACTTTAGGCCGTTTCTTATATTTTCTTATTTTATTATTTCTGTATATTACATGTTTATTATTTTGTACATTATTTTATTTTCTCCTCAATTTGAAAAAAATGAATTCAGTTGGGACCCACATTTTTGGATTTCGAAGGGTGCCTAACCCCTTCCCTTCGAAATAATTTGAACCCCTTACCTAGAATCAAATTGGTTTCGTAGATCACTTAATGGTTTCCTAGTTTTTTCCTAAAATTAGGTGGCGACTCTTTTTAAAACTCATTCATTTTTAAAACTCACTAAAATTGAATCAATTCATTATTTTTTGAGTTGCCGAGACGTTTCGCCCTATTCGAATAGAGTGGGGATGTAAACAGACACTTGTCCTTATTTGATGATGTATATACTAACTAAGGCGACTTGAAGGGTTAACTAGACTTAGGTAGGGGTATGGGACTCTACCCATGTCTTGCACTAGTTTGCCTTGATGGAGACCTTAGGAGGTTAATACTATGTGCTAATGATATGGAGTTATCCATGCATGAAGGTTATAAATGAGTGGAGTAAGGTGCTAATAGTAGTTCTTGTTGGGTTACTTGGTTTAGTGAAGTTATGGAGCTTTACTTGATCATTACACATGTTAACTCTATGAGGATTATTATTGGTTATTTTACCTTGTTATGTATGAAATATCTCTTATTTGATGATGTGATGCCAATTATGGCAATATATGAAATCTATGTGAAATAGCATGTTATGTCGAATGATGTATGTCATGATATAGTTTAAGCATGCTAGGAGTTATGGAGGTTAAAGTGAATTCTCTTAAATTGTGTATTTCTATATGGTTTTGTATGATATGAGCCAA
The DNA here is from genome assembly GCA_016801875.1 of Solanum sitiens. Lineage (NCBI taxonomy): Eukaryota > Viridiplantae > Streptophyta > Magnoliopsida > Solanales > Solanaceae > Solanum > Solanum sitiens. The sequence goes on from JABWTJ010000152.1 coordinate 1,891,397, forward strand.
ATATTAGGATTTGAACTTAGATTGTTACTACCTATGGAGGTATGCTATCCCATGAGTGTATGTGATTAAAGGTGTGCATTGTTTTCCTTTGTATATAAGTGATACTTGATGAGTTGCTAGTATAAAGTGGAGTATTTTGTAGAGACTTGAGTTGTAAATATAGTACGCATGCTTATGAAGAATGAGTTGGTAAAGCTTTGTATCTTATAATTCCGTGTTTGTTCCATCAAATGTCTAAATGTCGCACTTTTGGGTATTTGGAAGCATGCTCGTTGTAAAGACTAGGCAACTTATTGTATCATGTTTGGAGAACCTTCTAAATTGTTAGTTAATTGAATGTTGTTGAAATATGTGTAGAATTTATGAATACAAACATGATAAGGAATGTGGAAAAGAATTTTTGCTATTTAGATTAAAGAATGAGAGTCTTATGGCATGATGAGTTGTAGATTGGTTTCTAACTTCTTATTGTGTTATGAACTTCCTTGTTGTATTTCCCTAATGATGTATGACCTTAGTGTCTATTGCAATGTAGGAAGACCTTATATGAATTGAATAGTATGATCAAAATTGATGGTTGATGATGATTTGCCTAAAATGATAAGGTTTAGAATGCCTTAGTGTTGCTAAATTGAATTAATGAAGATTCCCTCTAAAGTAGTAATCACTTTAAGTGATGAATATGAAGGTTGTGTATTTGAGATCCTCTATATGTTGGGCTAAGTTTCTCTTAATTGGGTTTACCCTAAGTGGGGGATGGTGTTTGAGTAGTGAGATTGTAGAAATTGTCTACATTGTTCTTCTATTCTTACTTGAATTGGAAAATGTGAATTCTTAGTAAGCTTGTTCATGAAACTAGTCTTGCATAAAGTGTGAATTGCATGATCTACATATGATTGGTATGAATTAATTGACATCATTTTGGAGACATGGTGAATTTTCCAAATAAGCATGAGAGGAAAGTTTTGATAAAATCCATGTTTTTCTCTTGTTGACTTACATTTTAATGTGCTAATTGTGAAGTTGACTTCATGAGGTAAGACAAGGAACTTGGTAATAGTCACTTGTAGGGAAAATTGTTTAGCCTTGTAAGGGGAGTTGAGTCTCTTTTACCATGAAATATGTTGACTCTCTTGAAAATTTAGTGACTTGATTATTTGTAATGCAAAAATTGTAGGCTCATTCTTGAAAGCTGAAAGCATGTTTTGCTAAGTGTACATGTGTGTGCCTATAAATTGTGTTATTTTTCCAAAATAAGGCTTACTATAAGGGTGAGTATTATGTTAAGAAAAGAAATTTGTGGAATGACTTTCTATTTTGTTGTGTGTACTTGGTGTGACTTACCATTTAGACTTCACTAAGAATAAAATTGTATGCATGTCTTTGCTTGAAAGTTGAGATTTCTCATTTTTTTAAAGAAATTGACCTTGTACTTTGCTAAGGTGTGAACTCATGATACATGTAATGTGTTAAGGAGTAAGATATTCCTCCATGTACACCACTAAGCATGGTATGGTTGAGTATGACCTTTATGGTACTAGGTCTAACTAATGAAGATGTTTGCGATTTAATTAACTCAAGTTTTTGTGCATTGAAGTATGAGTGCTTAAGTAACTTTGAGTATGGGTTAATCTGCCTATGAGTAGTTTCAAGATTTTCTTGTAATGAATTAAGGAGTAATGATCATGTTATGATTAGGATAAGGATGTTCTCCTATGAACATGAAGAAGAACCTTTGTGTTCGATGCATTTGAGAATGAGTGAGTAATGGTTTTGCTTTATTGTGTGCATTGAGTGCTAATATGATTTGATGATAGTTTAAATGTGATGAACTGCTCTTATGTGCATTGAAGTCCTTGATGTGATTAAAGAGTCCTAAGTGTCATTCGAGGACGAATGTTCCCAAATGGGGGATATTCTAAGACCTCGAAAATGAGATAAGGTGTCTAGAGCCTAACATGTTCATCTTAATGTTATAAGGTCCTAAAATGCCTTATTATGTGATATAAAGTCAGTGTGCAAAGTTTGAAGGGATTTGGAAGTTGAACGTCAAGGGACGTCCAAGACGTTCGATGAATAGTCGCTTATGTGCCTCATGTGTGTATGTATGCCTAAATTGTATGAACTGAGTCTAATAAGTCTTGAAATGGTTTAAAATGATGTTTAATGTTATTGTATGAAGTTTCGTGAAGTTTGAAGGTCAAACGCCCAAGAACGTCCAAGGCGTTCCAAAGATAGCCCCTAAGACGTTCATCGTATGTCATGTTTGGGTCAAGGCTGTTTGGACGTATTGTAGGTGTTTGTTTTGGATGAAACTTATGTGTAATGACTATAACATTTTAAGGTTTTTAATAGCGTTAGAAACGTCCGGGTACGACTTCTAAAGGGCCCCTCAAGAGTCCCCAAAAGAAGGACCCCAAAGCTGCCTAGACACTGCCTGGGCAGTGTCCCTTGACGGACCCAACGACGGATCATTGGTAACCCAACGGCCCGTCGAGAAGGTCTCGTCGAAGGGGACTTGCCTTGGGATGGTCTTGAGCCAAGAATTTGGCTAAGTCATGGACGACGGAGGGCATGACGCCCTGTCATGTCCATGACTCCCCGTCATTGCCCTCGTCGCGGGTGCCTGCAGGTTTGACTGCCTGCGTGCTGCCACTTAAAGGGGTGAATGGGAAATTCACCCCACATCCTAACCTGACTATAATAGGTTTATTTAGTTAATTTTAGGTGTATATAAGTCTTTAAATCGGGATCAACCCATTCCCAAAATCCTCTCACATGTTTAAAGCCTTTCCCTCCAAAAATGTTCTCTCTAAAACCACCATTGTTGGTGAAGCTCAAGAGCTGCTTCGAGATGGATTTCTATGGATGAATCATGAAGTTTTAGAGGTTTTCTTGTAGACATTGGTATGGTGATCTTCATCTCTAGTTATCTTTTCATCTAGAGAGCCATTCTCAATGTTTTTTAAAGAAATCTCATGATCAAGTTTCCAATCTTCCAATCTAGCCATGGGTTCCTTCTCAAAATGTTTTTAATGATTGAATCATGATTAATTGAATTTAATTCAATGGTTTTAATGTGTTTTCACTCCAATTGGATGATGAACCCATGTTCCTTCCAAAATTGGTTTAGCCTTTGCATAGGCTTTGTGACTATGGCTTGTTCTTGATGAATTGTGATTCTCTTACCTTGAATTGCTTGTGGTTATTGTTATTTACATTAATTGATGTTTAATTGATGATGATCAGTCCATGATGATAAATAAATGAAGTTTTAAGCATGAATAGCCTATGTTTCTACATGTTGTCTTGAAGTTGAGTGTGAGATCGATTGTGTAGGCTCTTGATTATGTATGAACTGCTGTAGCTACTGTTTTAGGGTGATGTAATGGATGAATTTTGTAGGTATAAATCCTAAGTGTTGAAATTAAGAAGGGCTTGCATGAATGGATGTAGATTCCTTTAGGCTATGAAGTCAAGAGGCTAAGTGGGTGATGTATCTTGAATTGTGATTAGATGAAGCATGATTTAGTATTGATTTCTCATCTAATTAGCTACTTCCTAATGAGTATATTATTGATGAAATATTAATGATGATCAAACCCTTAGATAGTTCATAGTATTTGTAAAGTCTTCTATACTCTAGCAAATCGATATGCCTAAATGCCTATGTTGTAGCCTTAATCTTGAGAGTATGTAATCATGATTTCAATATGGTTAATTGTAAGTTTAGCTACTGTCTTAGACTTATATATGTATGAACTATGATCTAAAATCAATGTAAGGGAAGTTAGCTAATGATCTATGTTATCCTACTTTCCTTGTATGTTGATATGTTGTATTATGTTATGGTATAATCTTGTGGCGACTTGTACATGGTTTCTTATATGTGTAAAGTACATTTAGATACTGCCATATATGTGTTTTATTGATGAATAAGGTGTATTGATCAATGATGATCAAAGGGTGAGCAATTGGTAAGAATGCTTATTTCCCTTACGCTTTTACTTCTCTATTCCTTTATAGTTATGTTGACGAAGCCTTGTATGGCATTGTGTGGTATGGTACACTTATGGTGGCGGTGTTTACTTTATTGTCATTATATATGTGTTGACTATGGCCTTGAAGGCATATTGATGAACTTATGAACATGTGCTTAAAATGATACTATGAGAAGATTATGCTTACTTTCCTATTCTAGTTGTGGATTAGGTTGTGTGGCTATTTCATGAGCATGTGTATAACCATGTTAGGGTAAAGTATAGGTGCTGCCATTTATGTGTTAAGATGGTAATAACCCCTTACCTATGTACTCCTTATACGAAAGTGTAAATAGCTAAAGTTAGGAGTCTTGATTACATTGTATATATTGTCTTGTCTCCTATGCTATTATGTGTTGTGTGCTATGTTCTTGGAAGTGTAAAGTGGTCTAATAGGGTGGCTGAATTGAGGAGTTAGATATAGCCAATATGTGATCATGTTGGTCAATGTACACACACTCTCACTTAAATGCATGTTACAAGTAGTATAAGTCATTGTGTCTAAATGAAAGGTAGTTCTCATATTCACTAGTGTCTACTACTATGCATATTAAGGTGATGTTTATGAAAGTATGATTTGTATTCCCTAACTAGGATGACTTTATAGGTGTACTAGTATCGGCAAAGGTATAGGACCTTGTTTATACATTGGACATCTGTATCTTGATAGGATAACTCCTAGGTTTGGTTATTATGTATATGAAGGATGAATATATGAACATGTTTTACCTTATGTGTTATGTGAAAGGTTTGCTCACATCTAAGTATACACTCACACACATAGATGATCTAGTTAGTGAGAGGGGCCTTGCTAGGGGTGCCCAAGAATACTCCAAAACTAGATAGGTGCTTGAATATGCTATAAGCATATGAATGATGAATATCCTAAGTCTATGTTTTTATAAATAAATACTAATAAAGACTTTTCAATAAAGGGAATTTAGCATAGCACCGAGTGAACTTGTAGATGAGGGGGTGACACTTTTAAACATAGGAAAGGTAGGGTTCACTACGGTCCGCACGGGGTGGATAGCCTCATGACCCAACAAAGGGTGTAGAGTTGATATTTCCATGGTTCTTTTCCCCCAAGTTCCATAAACTATGTTGCCACAATAGGATACTAGCTAGTGGATTTCCACCTAGAAAGCTATGTCATGTTCGGTTCTACTTTGTCCGGTAGACCACTTTCCATCGGTGTAAGGTTTTAATGACACCGGATTCCATGATTAGCACCCATGGTCTATGTCGGTTAAGGTTATGATTTCCCTAAAGTTAAAATGGACAATGGAAGTAATTGAATAGGATCCTAACTAGGAGGACCTAAGGTAAGTTACTTAGAATAGGTGGAAGTAATGAACCCATCTAGACATTGCACAAGTGAGTCCTTAGGAAGTCTTAGGAAGGTACCCTAATGCATATGATTATGTATGTGTCCTTTATGTATGACATTATAGTATTTGTCTATTGATCATGAAGATGTGCATCATATGATTCTTTATATATGATGTTAATCTTGTTGACTATATGGTGATGGTATTAGTTGGCATAAGTAAAGTTGTCTTCTCTATACATGTTGATATATGATTTGAATGTAAAGGCTTGTGATCTCGTGATAGTTTCACTAAGCATGTGTGAGGTTATGGGGCCTTACATGTGCATTGCACTAGTGGATCTAGATTGGGGACATGAGTTAGGTTTTACATGGTTCAATGTGAAGTAAAACAAGTATATGTGTCTAATGATTAGGAGTTCATTGTAATGTCCTTTTATTCTTGGTTTATCTAGCTTATGTTGTAATGTACTTCTATGATGGCATGTGTTGTCTTGTGTAGATGATGTGTATGGCTTTTCTCTTGAGTTCCTAAGGTGATACATTGCACCAAGTATCCCTAAAGGATTACTTGGAAGCTAATGAGTTAAGAGTGAGAGTTCACTGTGAAGGTGATGTAGCTCACTGTAAAGTGACCTCAAATTGTACTTAAATTCTATATGTGCTTTTCTATGATGTTTGGCCTTTGATTGTGTTGCTATGAAGTATGTGGATGATATAAATGCTATTGATAAAGGTTTTATGATGATTTATTCAAAATGGCATGAAGTATGATTTCAAAGGAAATGTCCCTTTTAAATGGATGTTTTTGCATGGTTGCCATACTTAGTACATTCTTGTGCTAATATCATTCTTCTTTACTTTGTACACAAAGTGTAGGTATTGGAATGCTTAAAGGAGGTCTATGATTGAGGAGCTTGATAGGTGATTTCCCAATCTCAAGGAAAGGAATCCTTAAGTTCAAGGATGTCCTAATGTGTACTTATTGTAAAGTCTATTTAGTAATGTATAGCTTTGTATTATGTCTTAAGGGCCTTGTCCTTAATGTACTCTAAAGTTATTGAGTCTAAGATGGCAAAGAGACTTAGAGTCTAAATATGTATTATGACTTATGTTTTATATATATATGATGTGATGTTTCTAGCATATGATATGCTATGAAATGTTTTAAATTTTTCCGCTAAATTTACTATGCCAATGCAATGAATGATATGAGAGGCTTGTCTTAGACCTCCGAGAGGGCGACGATGCCGGTTACAATCCAAGATTGTATCCTATCCTCTAGGGTATGCTTTTGGGTTGTGACATAACTTTTACGTAATTTATGTGTTGCATGAGTGTGATGTAACAACCATAAAAATGGACATGCTAAGTAATGCTTAATGTGTCTAGAAAGCCTACGATTAGACTGGGTTCACACGGATTGATGCGCCTAGAACCAGTCCTCTGAACCCTTGCTAAGACAAGCCAACTAACTTGGGGAGTTAGTTGAGCTAGGAAAGGTAGGGTCCAACCATGTAGGTCTCTCGAATATGAAGATTTACTCGAATGGGTCTTTACCGAACTTAAAAAGGGAAAATCATAGTTTTGGAGGGTCTAGGGGTAAAATGGTCTTTTTCCACGATAAGGGTAGCATCATAATTACCCTAAATATATAATTAATTATTTAATTAATAAGGTGGAGGTGCAATTTGGGGAGAGGGGGCCGAAAATTGGCTCTTGAAGTGAAGTCTTGCTCCACCCGGGTTCGAACCTAGGTGGAAGCAATGAATTAAATTGTTTTTAATTTAAGTTGGTAAAGTAATGTAATTAATTTATATTTATTATTTATTATCTGATTTAAAATAAAAGGAAATCATATTTTGAATATTTAATAAAAATCTTATTTTACTAAGTCCTAAACTAGACTCCTAAGGCTAATAAAACTATCACTCTCTCACGTCTATCTCTCAAAACACACGATCATTCTCTCTTCTTTTTCACGATTCTCTCTTCCAAATAACTTTAAGAACAGTAGGTAAACCAAAGTTCTTCACACTTGAAGAACTCACAACAAAAATTATAAACAAACAACTAATCAATCACGTAGGCAAAGAGAAGGTTTTCCGTCGAGTTTGGTGTTGAACTTTTGGTGTTGCACGTGTGTTGGGAGGAGTTCTTTGTGCAGCAAGTTGAGGTTTGAACGTCAACAAGGTATGGGTTCTCTTCTCTCTTGGTCCCTTTCCCAAGAGACCCCTAAGGTTCAGACGAATCTATTCCGAAAACTAGGGTTGTTCCCCATTGCATGTCCCTGTCACTAGCTCCCATTGAATGATAGGTTGGTTATGTTTGCTGGTAGAAAACTAGGGATGAAATGTGTTTTCGTGATGATTATGTATTTATATGTATGTTCGTAATTATGTGACTTATGTTGATGTTTTTACGAAACAATCTCTACGTGTCTGTGCAATGTGAACCGTATCTATGTGCCTCGGGTTAAGGCTTTAAAATGTGATGTTGTGGTTGTATTTCATGTACAAATGTTTATGTAAATCGTGATGTTCATATGCGTTGATATGTGGCTGATTTGAGTGATAATCGCTTGGAAAAACGAATCCATGAAAAATGCACCTAAGAACGTATTAAATGATCTACGAATTACCCTATGAATTTGCGTATAAATGTTGATGAAAGTATGCTGAAAAATTTTAAAAAAATTCCAGATTGAAGTGATGAATTTCGGTCAAGTTAAGAGGTTTCAAAATGTTGTGAAAAATGAATTAAAACAAGTGAGGTCATGGAGGATTGAGCCCGTGACCTCACCATTTCAAAAACCATGAAAATAAAGAAGTAAAAAGAAATGTGGTGAAGGGGATTCGAACCATGGTCTTGGCTGGAAAATAAAGTATGAAAATAAGAAATGAGAGGAGTGGGATTCGAACCCACAACCTCTTGTCCAAGCTTAAGAAAAAATGAAAAGAAAAGAAATGTGAGGCGTGAGAATCGAACCCACGACCTCTAGGCAGTAAAGGAGAATTAAAACAAAATGAGAAGAAAAGAAATGTGAGGCGTGGGAATCGAACCCACGACCTCTAGGCAGTAAAGGAGAAAAAAAAGTGAGGCTGTGGGGGTTCGATTCCACAACCTCATGGTCAGCTCAAAAAAGTCAAGGAATAAGAAATAAAAAAATATAAGGGGCTGTGGGGTTCGATCCCACAACCCCTCGGCCAAGGAAGAGAGAGTTTAAAGAAAAGAAATTAAATGAAATGAGGTTGTGGGGGTTCGATCCCACATCCTCTCAATCCCATTGAGCGAAAAATGAAGAGAAAAACTAAGGGAAAAATAAAATGAAGGTGTTGGGGCTCGATCTTGGGTCCCCAAGCCGTGTGGACCAATATAAACTAAATGAAAAATGTAAGTGTTGTCCAAGGAATTCGAAACCGGTTTTCCTCACCCAAATTCCGTATTGATATGTAAATCATACGTGAATAAATGTTCAAAAATAATGTTGCCTACATAGATCGAAATCGAAATCTTGGCATACTCACAAGATGCATAAGTCTTGTACCACATAATCTTAGAAAGATATGAATCACTTAAACGAACTATGAAGGAAGCCTCATGGCTTGTATGTATAGACTTTTAAATCTAGCATAAGTTTAAAAATAAGTGAACATAAGATGTATGTAATGAAATGATGTAACCCTAGAAGGGTTAGGTAAGAGTGTAAAACAAACTAAATGCCAAGTGCATTGGCATACGACGAAATGAATATTATGTAATGAAATAATCAAACCCTAGAAGGGTTAAGTAAGAGTATGAAACACACAAATGGCCAAGTGCATTGACATATGATGAAATGAACATTCACGTAAAATGGGGTGAGTAATTATGAAGGGCAAATGTGCAAATGTTAATGAATGTGGTGACAACATGATAAGAGTCTAATGTGAAAGATGAGAGCAATCTCAAATGAGCCTAAGTAAATGTTACCAAAACATACTCACCTATGAGAGTGTAAAGTTAATGAAGAGACCAGTCTCTATGAACACTCTAATGAAAGTATTTAGAATAATGTATACTTAATACTAATGATGAGATGAAAAATCATCTATTGAGCTATGATGTCCTCATACTAGAAGCCAGCTTCCATGACGTATGAGTTCAATGAAATGGAACTTTATACTGAGCACCGATAGAGTAGCTATGAGCGGTGATGCCTTCTTTCGGGAAGGGAGGAGCTTCACGTAACACTCATGAGATGAGACTGTCCGGCATGCCGGGTATGGTTATCCATATATCACTTAGTCTTCGAACCTATACTGCCAATATAGGGATATGGAGGGGTTCAATTCCCATGTACGCTAGCATGTTTTGGGTCACTTTGGCCGATGATTCCACCTCTTTTCGGTGTGGGGGAGACACTAGATTTCATGATGCTCACATGATATATGTCGGTTAAAGTTAAAGTTCCCAATGAATGAATGAGGCCAGCCTCAAATGATGCACATAATGAAATGAACGATACCAAAGGTGTTAGGATAGGATAATCAAGAGGTGAGCTAGACTCAAGTAATGACACTAGGTTATTCTTGATCATTGCACAACAAACCCGATGAGAGTCTTAAACTACATCCTATGTATAGGTGGTGTTTACTCTAGCTGACGAATGAATGAAATGAAGTACGTATGAATGAATGAAGCAGACTCTGTGTTTGCTAAAGAAGACTCCCTAGTTGAGGTCCCATATGTTGAACCCTCATTTTGGGAAATCTTAATGTCAAGTCCATGATTCCAAGGTATCATGGCATATGAATGAATGATATGAAAGATGTTATGTGTTATATGCAATATGATATGTGTTATGTGTAAGATGTTATGTGTTGTGTGCAATATGATAAGTATGATGATGTATGTTACTCTCATGGCATGACTTTCCTAATCCAAATTTGAAAAGCTCACTGACTTTCTAATCCAAATTTGGAAAGCTCACTAACTTTCCTAATCCCAATTTGGCAAGTCCACTGACTTGACTTTCTATAATCATGTTATTAGGAAAGAGCTATTCTTACTCATGCATGTCCTTAGTGTGTGCTTGCATATACCCATACTTAGTACAAGTTTGTACTAATCACATACAACTCTATATTTGTAGGTGCAGGCACAGGTGGACGCTAGAGCTTACAGTTTGACGTTGCTGTTATCCGGACGTAGAGCTTTCATCCGGACTTGGAAAGCCCTCATGATTTCGAGGATGTCTACCGTTACTATCTAGCTTAGATGTAGGCTTTAGCTAGTGGAGTATGTTCCAGTAGTGTTTCTTTTCATTTTTATTTCAGACATTGTATTGGTGCCATTTTGGTAATTATACATTTAATGCAGTATTGAACTATATCTTTCAGTTGATAATCTTAATGTTAGATGGTTGATTGTGAACATTATAAATGTAAGTAGAATGACCTTTATGCATGATAAAAAACAAAAAGTTTCAAATTTTCCGCTAAAATTAACCTAGAAGAAGTAAGAATGACGTATGTAGGTTTGTCTGCGACCTCTGAGAGGTCAACGACGCCGGTCTCGTCTGGGTCTAGATTCCGGTCGTGACAAAATTGGTATCAGAGCAATAAGTTAAATTAAGAGAATAATAAGTTCACATCAACCACATTGAGTAGTTTCTAAGTCAAGGTAGTGAAGTGCACCACTATCCTAAATTAGAGACTGCATGATGCGTAGGAAAATTTCCCTTCTTCTACTCTTTATCATGCTATCTAGACCTTTGACACTTTGTGTCATTCTAAGTATCTAACTTCCTTCTTGTGTGAGCGCGTAAAAGAATACACACGAGGATTAGAATGGCCAAGTGTTCTAATGCGCCAGACTCAAGATTTGGCCTTCCCAAGAAGGGGCAGTGATAGAAATGCCCAGCGTGAACGAAAGACGTTTGGTAAGAGTGGTTGTTCGCATGAAGGTGAGTGCATGGTAGGTTCTAAAGCCTTCTATGAGTATTGATGAAGAGAAGAAGGCTAAGTTTACTGCTTACTAGCTCAAGGAGATGTCTTAGGTATGGGAGGCCGTTAATATTGACTTCGTGCTTGGTCTTCCGAGGACTAGGAGACAACATGACTCCATATGGGTTATTGTGGATAGGATGACTAAATCTGCCCACTTTATCCCTGTGAAGTCTAATTACAGAGCCGAGGATTATGCGAGACTCTACATTGATGAGATTGTGAGATGGCATGGGATTCCTTTGTCTATCATTTCAGATAGAGGATCTCAATTCACTTCACATTTCTGGAGATCCTTCTAGAAGAGCTTAGGCACGCAAGTAAAGCTTAGTACTGCCTTTCATCCTCAGACTGATGGGCAGGCAGAGCGCACTATTTAGACATTGGAGGATATGTTGAGAGCGTGTGTGATCGACTTCAGAGGTAGCTGGGAGGACCATCTACCTTTGATAGAGTTCTCGTATAATAATAGCTATCACTCCAGCATTGGGATGGCACCGTTTGAGTCACTGTATTGTAGGAGGTGTAGATCTCCAGTTGGGTGGTTCGAGGTTGGAGAGTCATCCATTTTGTGTCCAGAGATCATTCATGAGGCCTTAGAGAAGGTCAGGGTGATTAGGGACAGGTTTGCTACTGCTTACAGTCGTCAGAAGTCATATGCAAATAACAGAAAACGGCCCTTAGAGTTTGATGTTGGTGACCAGGTCTATCTGAAGATATCACCTATGAAGGGGGTGATGAGGTTTGGCAGGAAGAGAAAGTTGAGTCCGAGGTATGTTGGGCCATATGAGATCATACAGCATATGGGTGAGGTGGACTATGAGTTGGCATTGCCTGCGGAGCTAGCTTCTGTCCATCCATTCTTTCATGTATCCATGTTAAAAAAGTGCCTAGGTTATCCAACATCGATTCTACCTGTGGAAGGTTTTTGGGTCAATGAACACTTGTGCTACGAGGAGGTACCTGTTGAGATCTTAGACAGACAGGTAAAGTGGCTGAGGAACAAGGAGATTGCCACAGTGAAGGTATTATGGAGGAATCATCTTATTGAGGGTGCTACATGGGAGGCTGAGGCCGATATGAGATCCCGCTACCCTCATCTTTTCAGCTCTTAAGGTTAGACTTCCTACTCTTAAGTCTAAGTTTCCTTAACTCTCCATTTTTTTTTTGTTATTGCTTGAGTGTGTATAGTAACTATGTTATGATCTGACTGGCATTACGCTAGATAGAAGTAGTGTCATTCGGGGACGAATGTTCCTAAGGGGGTGATAATGTAACAACTTTAAAAATGGATATGCTAAGTAATGCTTAATGTGTCTAGAATGCCTACGATTAGACTGGGTTCACACGGATTGATGCGCATAGAACCAGACCTCTAAGCCCTTGCTACAGCCAAGCCAACTAACTTGGGGAGTTAGTTGAGCTAGGAAAGGTTGGGTCCAACCATGTAGGGCTCTCGAATACGAAGATTTACTCGAATAAGTCTTTACCGGACTTAAAAAGGGAAAATCATAGTTTTGGAGGGTCTAGGGGTAAAATAGTCTTTATTCAGGCTAAGGGTAGTATCGTAATTACCCTAAATATATAATTAATTATTTAATTAATAATGTGGAGGGGCAATTTGGGGAGAGAGGGCAGAAAATTGGATCTTGAAGTAAAGTCTTGCTCCACCCGGGTTCGAACCTAGGTGGAAGCAATGAATTAAATGGTTTTTAATTTAAGTTGGTAAATTAATCTAATTAATTTATATTTATTATTTATTAGATGATTTAAAATAAAAGTAAATCAGATTTTTAATATTTAATAAAAACCTTATTTGACTAAGTCCTAAACTAGACTCCTAAGCCTAATAAAACTATCACTCTCTCACGTCTATCTCTCAAAACACACTATCATTCTCTCTTCTTTTTCACGATTCACTCTGCCAAATAACTTCAACAACAGTAGGTAAACCAAATTTCTTCACACTTGAATAACTCACAACGAAAATTATAAACAAACAACTAATCAATCACGTAGACAAAGAGAAGGTTTTCCGTCGAGTTTGGTGTTGAAATTTTGGTGTTGGACGTGTGTTGGGAGGAGTTCTTTGGGCAGCAAGTCGAGGTTTGAACGTCAAAAATTTATGGGTTCTCTTCTCTCTTGGTCCCTTTCCCAAGAGACCCCTAAGGTTCAGACGAATCTATTCCGAAAACTAGGGTTGTTCCCCGTTGTATGTCCCTGTCACTAGCTCCCATTGAATCATAGGTTGGTTATGTTTGCTGGTAGAAAACTAGGGATGAAACGTGTTTTTGTGATGATTATGTGTTTATATGTATGTTCGGAATTATGTGACTTATGTTGATGTTTTTTCGAAACTATGTGTACGTGTGTGTGCAATGTGAACCGTATCTATGTGCCTCGGGTTAAGGCTTTAAAATGTGATGTTGTGGTTGTATTACATGTACAAATGTTTATGTAAATCGTGATGTTCATATGAGTTGAAATGTGGCTGACTTGAGTGATAATCTCTTGGCTAAACAAATCCATGAAAAATATACCTAAGAACGTATTAAATTATCTATGAATTACCCTATGAATTTGCGTATAAATGTTGATGAAAGTATGTTGAAAAATTTCAAAAAAAATTCCAGATATAAGTGATGAATTTCGGTCAAGTTAAGACGTTTCAAATTGTTGTGAAAAATGAATTAAAACAAGTGAGGTCATGGAGGATTGAACCCGTGACCTCACCATGTTAAAAACCATGAAAATAAAGAAGTAAAAAGAAATGTGGTGAAGGGGATTCGAACCATGGTCTTGGCTGGAAAATAAAGTATGAAAATAAGAAATGAGAGGAGTGGGATTCGAACCCACAACCTCTTGTCCAAGCTTAAGAAAAAATGAAAAGAAAAGAAATGTGAGGAATGGGAATCGAACCCATGACCTCTAGGCAGTAAAGGAGAATTAAAAGAAAATGAGAAGAAAAGAAATGTAAGTCGTGGGAATCGAACCCACGACCTCTAGGCAGTAAAGGAGAAATAAAATTAAAATAAAGTGAGGTTGTGGGGGTTCGATCCCACAACCTAATGGTCAACTCGAAAAAGTCAAGGAATAAGAAATAAAATCATATAAGGGGTTGTGGTGGTTCGATCCCACAACCCCTCGTCCAAGGAAGAGAGAGTTTAAAGAAAAGACATTAAAAGAAAATGAGGTTGTGGGGGTTCGGTCCCTCATCCTCTCAATCCCATTGAGCGAAAAATGAAGAGAAAAACTAAGGGAAAAATAAAATGAAGGTGTTGGGGCTCGATATTGGGTCCCCAAGCGGTGTGGACCAATATAAACTAAATGAAAAATGTAAGTGTTGTCCAAGGGATTCGAAACCGGTTTCCCTCGCCCAAATTTGGTATTTGATACATAAGTCATACGTGAATAAATGTTCAAAAATAATGTTGCCTACATAGATCGAAATTGAAATCTTGGCATACTCACAGGATGCATAAGTCTTGTACCACATAATCTTAGGAACATATGAATCACTTAAACGAACTATGAAGGAAGCCTCATGGCTTGTATGTATAGATTTTTAAGTCTAGCATACGTTTAAAAATAAGTGAACCTAAGATGTATGTAATGAAATGATGTAACCCTAGAAAGGTTATATAAGAGTGTAAAACACACTAAATGGCCAAGTGCATTGGCATACGACGAAATAAATATTATGTAATGAAATGATGAAACCCTAGAAGGGTTAAGTAAGAGTATGAAACACACAAATGGCCAAGTGCATTGGCATATGATGAAATGAACATTCACGTAAAATGGGGTGAGTAATTATGAAGGGCAAATGTGCTAATGTTAATGAATGTGGTGACAACATGATAAGAGGATAATGTGAAAGATGAGAGCAATCTCAAATGAGCCTAAGTAAATGTTACCAAAACGTACTCACCTATGAGAGTGTAAAGTTAATGAAGAGACCAGTCTCTATAAACACTCTAATGAAAGTATTTAGAATAATCTATACTTAATACTAATGATGAGATGAGAAATCATCTATTGAGCTATGATGTCGTCATACTACAAGCCAGCTTCAATGACGTATGAGTTCAATGAAATAGAACTTTCTACTAAGCACCGATAGACTAGCTATGAGCGGTGATGCCTTCTTTCGGGAAGGGCGGAGGTTCACGTAACTCTCATGAGATGAGACTGTCTGGAATGCCGGGTATGGATCTCCTTATATCTCCTAGTCTTCGAACCTATACTGCCAATATAGGGATTTGGCGGGGTTCAATTCCCATGTACGCTAGCATGTTTTGGGTCACTTTGGCCGGTGATTCCACCTCTTTTCGGTGTGGGGGATACACTGGATTTCATGATGCTCACATGATCTACGTCGGTTAAAGTTAAAGTTCCCAATGAATGAATGAGGCCAGCCTCAAATGATGCACATAATGAAATGAACGATACCAAAGGTGTTACACTAGCTTACGAATGAATGAAATGAAGTACGTATGAATGAATGAAGCAGACTCTGTGTTTGCTAAAGAAGACTCCCTAGTTGAGGTCCCATAGGTTGAGCCCTCATTTTGGGAAGTCTTAATGTCAAGTCCATGATTCCAAGGTCTCATGGCATATGAATGAATGATATGAAAGATGTTATGTGCTATATGCAATATGATATGTGCTATGTGTAAGATGTTATGTGTTGTGTGCAATATGATAAGTATGATGATGCATGTTACTCTCATGGCATGACTTTCCTAATCCAAATTCGGAAATCTCACTAACTTTCCTAATCCAAATTTGGAAAGCTCACTAACTTTCCTAATCCAAATTTGGAAAGCTCACTAACTTTCCTAATCCCAATTTGGCTAGTCCACTGACTTGAATTTCCATTATCATGTTGTTAGGAAAGAGCTATTCTTACTCATGCATGTCCTTAGTGTGTGCTTGCATATAGCCATACTTAGTACAAGTGTGAACTAATCCCATACAACTATATATTTTTAGGTACAGGCGCAGG
Organism: Solanum sitiens; assembly: GCA_016801875.1. Taxonomy (NCBI): domain Eukaryota; kingdom Viridiplantae; phylum Streptophyta; class Magnoliopsida; order Solanales; family Solanaceae; genus Solanum; species Solanum sitiens. The sequence goes on from JABWTJ010000152.1 coordinate 1,907,762, forward strand.
TGGACGCTAGAGCTTATAGGTTGACGTTGCAGCTATCCGGACGTGGATCTTTTATCCGGACTTGGTAGAACCCTCATGCTTTCGAGGATGTCTACCGTTACTATCTAGCTTAAATTTAGGCATTAGCTAGTGGAGTATGTTCCACTAGTCTTTCTTTCCGTTTTTATTACAGACATTGTATTGGTGCCATTTTGGCAATTATACATTTAATGCAGTATTGAACTACTTCTTTTAGTTGATAATCTTAATGTTAGATGGTTGATTGTAAACATTATGAATGTAAGTAGATGACCTTTATGCATGATAAGAAACAAAAAGTTTCAAATTTTTCGCTAAAATTAACCTAGATGAAGTAAGAATGATGTATGTAGGTTTGTCTGCGACCTCTGAGAGGTCAACGACGCCGGTCTCGTCTGGGGTGTAGATTCCGGTCGTGACATGTGATGTCGATTAAGTTAAAGTAAGATTGAAAAGGAAGTTCCTCAATCTTACCTAAGAAGCTCTAGATAAGCTTAGAGTATTGTGCATCATCCAGTGTAAGTTGTGAATCTGACATTCACAAAGATAAATTTCTAGTATGTTAATGTGCATTTCGAAAATACCCTCTTTTGTTTAAAACGATAAGTAGTGTCATTCTGGGACGAATGTTCCTAAGGAGGGGATAATGTAACATTTTGGAAAATTACATTTCTAGTGAAGAGCCAAATAGGTCTTTGAGAATGCTTATTGGGGGTACATAGGCATCACAATGCCCAATATTGAGAAATATTGGGCATAGTATAGAAATTTGACTAAGGGGTGTTAGCCAATTTCTATATATACCCAAATATGCAAAAATATATTCCAAATATTTTTAGAATTGTACCTGCAAAGAATACCCTAAGCTATGAAAATTATTCTTTAACCATATATACCAACGGACGTGTTAGGTACTAGGCATCAGAGTGTCAAGCCTAGTACCCTAGTACATAACCCATTAAAATGATCATGTAGATTAAGTAGTGCCCAAGGACGTAGTGAGGATCCTTGGGACAATAAGTAAACATTCCAAATAAACCTTCCAAAATAGTTAGTTGGGAAAGTACACACAAAACATGTGCAAGCACATTTGTAAATGGCTAAAGGGACCACTCTAACCGAATTTGGTTAGGGCGGTTGAGGGGCAAGAACGCGTCCGGGTCATCCCACGTGGGGCCACACTCCCTAACCGGTACTAAGTCCTGCTAACTGACCTAACTAACTAACTAACCTAGGACAAACTAAAAATAGCTAACCAAGGGACCCGACAACCTAAGACAAAACCGGGTGACACCAAACCGTGTAACTAACTAAGAGACAACCTAGTATCTAACCTAGGATGGTCCAAAGGGTTGGTTATGGTCCTAACAACTTAGGGGGAACTTTATTAATTACCCTAGGTTACTTAATTAGTTAATTTATCAACTTAATTAATTAATTTAAATGGACAAAATCGAAACCACTAAGCAATTTCTAGATTTCAGTTAAGTCAAGAAAGAGACAACCTAGTACCTAACCTAGGATGATCCAAAGGGTTGGTTATAGTCTTAACAACTTAGGGGTACTTTAGTAATTAGCCTAGTTTACTTAATTAATTAATTTAGCAACTTAATAAATAATTTAATTGTTTAAAACCGAAACCACTAAGAAAATTCCAGATTTCGGTTAAGTCAAAGTGTTCTTCGAATTCTAGTTAAGTTATGAAGGGCATTTTTGTAATTAGCTAATTGGTCTAACTAAATTAGGTTATATAATATAAGTTGAATTAGTTAACATTGAGTTAATAAAGACTTAAACTCGTTATTCATCATAAAAACTCTGCAACTAAAAAACAAGAGAAAAACGTTAGAAACCCTAAACGATTTCAAGCAATTTCTTCAAGGTCTTTGTGCAAAGTGCAAGGTGATCTTCGTAGATTTAATTCTACAATAAGGTTTGGGATTTATCTCCTGGAAATCTTTCTCCAATAGGATTTTCAAACTTTTTAACTTCAAGAAAATCGAAACTAGGGTTGTTCCCAACGAATCGCATGTTCATCTCCCTATTTATCCTGATTTCCAATTCTTGTAGTATTAGAAGTGTAATTCTCGATTGCATTGTTGACTGTATGTGGTGTTAACTGATCATTATGTTTATCTTTTAGTGATTTATATATCGAGTGAAATATACATGTTAGATCCGCATACTTAAGGTGTTATTTACATGAGATGTTGAATGTTATAATGCCTACTTGTGTTTGGAGAATATGAGATTGTTATGAGTATTCGTTGAATTGTTTTATATATTAATTAAAGGTTAAAAGTTGACTTGTTTAACATATTAGATTACTATATTGTATGCATGGATGATTGAATTGGCTTGTGATAATATCATAGTTTGATTTTTGCCAACAAATTGGCTTAATAATATTATCTCCCAAAATATGTAAGGTAACGCCAATCTTAATTCAATAAACTCATAACATAGGGTATGAAAATCAATGGGACAAGTCCCAACATACCCTATCCACACGAACTTTTGAACGTAATAGCATTTTATAAGAATGATAATTATAATAGAGAATGATGCATGACTAGTAAGTAACGTGAATAAGTTAAGGTGAGTAAATAAATAACTAAAAGCTTAAGTTACGAAATTGACCTAATATAGAGTGTTAGAAAGAAGTGAGACAAGTCTCAAGTACACTTAATAGTTATGTCAAAAATACTCACATAAGAGGGTGCCAGAGTCCGTGAGACAAGTCTCACTCGAACCATGATGATAATGTAATGACATAAGATCATATTCATCAAGTAAAGAAGGGGATGACCAGTCATACATAGAGTAAGTAAACCTCATAACTAGAAGCAAGCTTCCATAATGTTTGAGTGAACTCTAAAAGATAATAAGATAAAATCTGAGCTTAGAACCGATAGTCTAGTAATGAGCTTGTGCCAGCACATGTAAGTCTCATGAGATGAGATCACCACCCCGGTTGACCAGGGTATCCGTATGTCTCCTAGACTTAGAACTATGTTGCCAACATAGAGGCACCTAGCTAGTGGACGCCACCCACTAAGAACGCTAGCAAGTTAGGTTTCACCTTGGCCATTGAATCCACCTCTTTTCGGTGTGGGTGAGACACCGGATTTCATGTTTAGCTCACATGATCTATGTCGGTTATAGATTAGGAAAAGTATCCGGTTCACTACAGACGTGAATTCCCTTTTCGGTGTGTGGATGACACAGACACGGTATCACCTTAGCCGGTGAACCCCCCTTTTTGGTGTGGGGAAGACACAAAACTTGGTTCACCTTAATCGGTGAATAACCCCTTTTCGGTGTGGGGAAGGCACTGGATTTCATGTAGCTCGCATGATCTACTTCCGTTCATGCTAAGAGAATTTTTTAAGAGAGTAATAAATAATATAGTAGCATGTTCAAAGTGAACAATCAAGCAAAGAATTAGAATCATAAGTTCATAGTGAACTAAGTAAAGTATGAGCTTAAAGAACATCAATCACTAGTGTTTGATAGAAACAACAAGTTAGGGTAGCCAATAATGGAGCATGTATTATGTCCCAAGATCTATATATTATGTAAATAAGCAAATAAGGGGCATAACCAATAAATATTGACTTATAAATACATGCACAACCAATCAAATAAGAATGAGATATCTAACTTGCAAGTAGGGTAGCCAAATCATTTCCTTAGTCTTGTAAGTTGCTTACTCGATTCATTGTAGGTATGGGACTACAATGAATCGTTGCACTTGTAAGTAAAACATAAGATCAAAGGAGATCATTGAACTACACAATAGAAAGAAGAAAAAGACTGAATAATAATCTAAGTATAAAAAGGGTAACTCTCGGCCTAGTGAGCAAAATTACAAACGTATGTTTAAGTTGTTCTAAAATTATGTTCATGATTCCAAGATCTTATGTTCATATAGAAATCGAGTTGTGTGCCTTAATTGCATTAGAACGTGTCATATACTTATCATAATTCAAGATTAACGATATAAGTAAGAAAGTAACGTCACTCTCTAGAAAATGACATGTTGTTTAGGAAGAGCTTTCCTTGTTCATGCATAGTACTTATGTGTTTATGTGTATACACCCATAATTAGTATAAGTGTCTACTAACCCCATATATCTATTTTCTATTTTTATAGGCGCAGGTTCTCAAGAAGGTTGAAGTTCGACGAAGCGGTTTGGAATAGCGAACTCAAGACTTTGGTAGGTCCTCTTGAGTTGGAGGATGCTACACTTTATTATTCTAGCTTAGTACATTAGATTTAGCTAGTGACTATTGTCCCTAGCATTTCCTTTGAATTATTTATTCAAAGCGTTGTAATAAGGACAATTGGCAAACTATTATTATTATTATTACTATAATTTATTTCATATGTTTAATCTATTGATAGATGGTTGTTGAGTTTGAGCTATTAGAATATCTCTCGTATACAACACTATATGAAGTCTATGTATACTTCGCTAAGTATTAAAAAGTTCTAAATTTTCCGCAAATTTAACTGTATGATTGTGATGAAAGTTAAGAAGAGGCTTGTCTGCGACCTCTGAGAGGTTAACGACACCGGTTGCGGTTCGATTCCAGAATCTGGGCCGTGACAGTCGATGGAGCCATGTGGCCTGCAGGTTGAAGATATGCTGAATGAAACCACGAGCCCCCATCAACGAGGTGTGGTCTCACACACGAACCGTTGATGGTGGGGCGTCAATGGTGCTGTGAAACTACGCTGCTTCACTGTAATGTTAGGGGTCAAGTTGGGAATTCACACCAAGCCTTTTAAAAATAGGAGGACGGTTATTTTTGGTGTTAAAGGGAATTTTAAGAGTATATAAGTCCTAAAACTCTCCTTTAAACCCTAAAACCTAAATCAAAACACATTCCCTCCCAAAGTTTCTTCAAAATCCTCCATGAGAGTTCAAGATGAAGATGGAGCTTAAAGATGGGTCTTCCATGGAGTTTCTTCTTCAAATAACACTGGGTTATTATAATAAGGTATGGTAGTTCTTCATCTAAGGATTTCTATCACCTTAGAGCAAATTTGAAAGATGATCTTCAAAGATTTCAAAAAGATGAAAAAGTCCAATTTCTACTCTAAGTCTTGGGTTCTTGCATGAAACGTTTTCAAAGCTTAAGATATGATTTTATTGAAGTATAATTGATGTTTTCTAATGAATTTCTCCATGAACCCTTGACCTTCACAAATTTCTCAATTTGACTAAAATATGTGTTATGTGATCATGCTTTGATATTGATGAATTCATGTGTAGATTGTTATGGGCTTTTGATTCATGTATAAATTATGATTGTATTGTTTATATGCTTCTTCAATTTGATCAATTGAGTATTGTATATTCTTATATCTATTGAATATTAAGCTTATTGAATTTATATGGACTTAAGGCTTATGAATTCTAATGTAGTTTTCGATCGGTTATCTAATGATGTGATAATTATATTCAATTGATATCGAGGTTGTCTTAGATTGATAAATCTATATTTAATTGACTTAGATTCATTGAGTATTATAGTTTCTGGATTGAATTGATGTTCATGGTCATGGGTAAGGTCTTATGATACCGAATTGGCTGATTTAGCTTTGGAATCGAGTGGTAAGATGGTGTGGGGATATGCTTCCCTAATTCCCTTTATTTCATGTTAATTAGAATTAAATTATGTTGTGATTGGTATGGTCCACTTATGGTGGTGGTTCTATGTGTATTTATGTGGCCTTGTCGGCATTACTTTATGCAATTTGATGATTATGGCCTTGTCGGCACTACTTATAGTATTATGATGATTTGTGTAGTTGATTTATGTGAAGTATGATCATATCTATCTATATGTGAAGTAATGTGGAAGTATGTGTTCTTTCTATGTATGTTAGGAGATCGTGTAGACTATGGTTATGGTTTTATGTGTAGTCTTAGGTTTGATGCATGGTTGTGCCTAGTTGACTATATGAGTCTATAATGGTTATGTTTATGATGATATGGTAGTATATAGGATAAAATAAAGATAATAATGGTTACCCCTAAGTGTCTTAAAGAATGAAATGTAATATGTGTTAAGATGAAACATGTGATGTCTTGTATTGGTTGACTTGTGTCCCTTACTTGATGCATGTATGAAAGTTAATATGTGATGTCTGGACTTAGGATGTTATAGACTATTAGTCTTGAATGTATGAATGCTATGTGAGATCTTGAATGATGATAAGAAGGTCCTTTATGTGAAACCTTGAACCTGTCGAAAGCCGTAATGGTATCCTTCATGTAATGAATAATGGACTTAAGGTTGATTAGTTGGAACGACATCATAACAATACTTAGGAAAGTCATTATGATCTTATTGTCGCCATTGGAAGACAAACCCTAGAGGACCTCTTTGATAAGGTAAATGTAATTGGGTTATGAACTTGATATGGAACCCTTTTGTATGAACCTTAATGTTAATTAATCTATGAGAAGAAATGCTAGAACCGATTGAGTCTGGTAAGGGAAGTAACTCTAGTTAAAGGAATAGGCTAGACTACAAAGTAAGACCTTCATATTCCTTAACCATGTGCCTTCATGGGATGTGTCCAAGTTCTACCATTGGCAAGTAGAACACCCTCAATCGGAGTAGGTTACAACTCTTAATTCCATGCTTTGCTACCATGGTCTATGTTTGTTATTGCCTATTCTCATAATATGGGATACCTACTAGCATTAGAGAAGTTCTATGAAGTTTAGGTGGTGGTATGGGACGCTATCTAGACATTGCACAATAGGCTTTGAAGGTGTTAGTTGCAGTCCATAGGTCTTGTCCAAGACCATTACTTGAATGTCCTTATGTGTTTAATGAGACTTAAATGAATAAATAAATGTAATGACTTAAGTTAAGAAAGTATGTTAAATGAATAAGTACTTATCTAGAGTAGTTAAGGGTTGTCTAGTTAAGGTGTGAAGGGGGCATAGGAATGATCAATTCTTATCTTACATAGATAAGTCTTAAAAATGACTCTAGTTAGGGAAGATGGTTGATTATGTGGACATAATTCAAACTTAGGTATTCTTATGGATTACCTAGATAATCTTGAAGAGGTCAATCATGGACGTTATCTTCTTTATTTACTTAAGTAAGTCGTTTGATAGACCTTGGAAGGAGAACTGACATATCTTATATGTTATGTATGTTGGTGTATGATAAGTGTGTGTCTCATTATCAGTAATCTTGAGGATCGTTTAGGCATACATAGAGAGGGTGTATGGGCGGTCTCTCTTTGTGTGACTTAAGTGAACCTTAGGATAACTTTTGGTGAGAAGACTACATGCTAGAAGGTGTGTTAAGTGAAGTCTAAGCACTTCACTGTAACAGTGATTCAAGTTACTGGAAAGTAACTCATAAAATTAGAATATTTGGTTTAAATGATTTATTATGTGTTTCTAAGTTTTTAAATGTTGTTCTTATGCTTATAGTATGATGTTTTAATCAAAATTCATGAAAAACATGTTATTTACAAAATGTCCCTTTTTCATGGTTTTTGCATGGCGTCCATACTTAGTGCATCTAATGTGCTAACCCCTTCTTTTCCCTTTTTGACGTAAGTGTAGGGAATATGAAGTCTTGATGTTCCATGGAGGATGGATAGGTTTCTAAGTGTTGAAGATGAAGTATTGGTGAGTCCTCATCAGTTCGAGGACAATATCCACACATGTTCCTTTATGTCTCAACTCTTTACTTTACGTCTTGTATGGGTTTAGTCCCAAGTGTTGTATACTCTAAAGTATAGATGGTTCAAACAGATGTGTAAAGGTTTAATGTTTTAAATGAAAGTCTTCCACTTGTGTAATGATTATGAAAAGAGTTCTTTGTGTGTGAAGAATGTTTTAAATTCTTATTCATTTTAGTTTGTTTATTATGCAATGAATGATAAGAGTGGCTTAGATGAGACTTCTTGAAGTTTCATTTGCCGTGTGGAGACAGAAGGACACTCTAACTTCTAAGGTGTACTTGCAGGTCGCGACCATAGTACCACCACTTCATCCTCAACACTTCAATCCAATATTAAATCATCCAATTCATATCATAAGGCCCTTACCATGGCCATGAACATCAATTCAATGCATAAATGATAATACTCAATGAATCTATGTAAATTCATTATAGATTTATCAATCGAAGACCAATTATATATCAATTGAATACAATTCTCACATCATTAGATAGCTCGTTAGAAACTACAGCATAATTCATAAGCATTAAGACAATATTACTTAACCCATAAAGTAGTCAAAAACTAGGGTTCATCAATTACATGGGCTCATAGTTACATTAACTTAAAATCATCTTAATAACAATATTTAAATCACTATTCAATGATTAAAAATCTTTAATGCAAAAACCCATGGATAGATCATGATATAGGTCAAGTTCAACTCTGAAAAACATTAGAAAATTTCTTTGAATTTGGGCTCCTTGATGAATAAAGCTTCAAGGATCAAAAACTGTACTTCAATGAAGCTAATACTCAAATTTTATGAAGAATCTTCACTCAAATCTCCAATCCAATATCTTCCTTGAGTTTTAGCTTTAATGGAGTCTTAAGGAATTTCTAAGGGATTTAATGGTTTTGATTTACAAGAATGAATTCTTCTAAGTGTTAAAGATATATATACATGTCTAAAATACCCATATGACCCCTTAGGAACCTCCAATACTCTTATTTGGAAGTGGGGTGAAATTACAAGTTCACCCCTCAACTTACAGTGAACTGCACACACGGACACAACACCATCGACAGTTGGCAGCCGACGGACCGTTCGTCCATAAATAGAACATCCTGTCCTCCCGTTGTTTGGTTCAGAGACTCTCCTTTGGTCTCTCCTCTCCCCAGACTAAGTCCCAAATATTGAGACACCACCAACGGGTGGTCGACTAACCCACTGGGCGTCGATTGCCAACTGTTGGTTGGGATGTCTTGGGCAGTCTTGGCACCAACTTTGGGTTCTTCCTCAAGGACCATTGGATGGTCCTTCAGGATATTTCCCCAGACGTTTGCAAAAGAAACATGACCGTATACGAGTTTAGTACCTCTCACATGAATTTGTTTCAAAACAAACACGTAAAACTAGAAGAGACGTGCCTAGAGACACATGGTTATTTCAAGGAACATCTTTCGAACGTCATGGACGTTCTTGGACGTTTGACCTCCAAACTTCATGAAACTTAACACACTGCCTATATACATCATATTAACTCACTTAAGGACCTTATACACTCATGAATAAAAAATAACCACATATAACCACATATGAGGCACTTAGGTGACTTAGTCGTCGAACGTCATAGTCGTCCCTTGACGTTTGACTTCCAATGCACCTAAGCTATTAGACACTGCATCAATACCACATAATTTACCATTTTAGGACCTTAGACCACCATGACAACCATGTTAGGATCTAGCTTCACCTATGTCATTTTCGGGATCTTTCACATTGTTAAGGAACTTAGGAGATATGAATTGAACCCTCTACACGCTAATTAGCATTTGATCGCTCTTCTCATGAGAATCCATCGGGTGAGTGTACCTCAAAGGGGATTCAACAACTCATGTAGAACTATAGTGTGAATCTACCTCTACGGAATGTCAACACCTCCCATTGTTAAGTTCTCTTGGTTCTAAGCTAAGTCAATTTTGAAATGTCTTTTATTAACAATCATAACTTAGTTTAGATCATAGGGTATAGCACTTTTATAGTCATAGGCTTTTAGCTCATTAGGAATTGCATGAGAATATACTTTCATGAAAACCCTCATATGTGAGATTATCATATCATCATCATCACGTCATAATAAGGCACATAGGCAATTCATAACCAACCTTATATAATTTCATCTTAAGCATATTCTCACATCACATATTCAAGACATTTCAATTCAAAATCATACCACCTACTTAGGCTATTCACAAGACATGCTTCAATTGAACTACATCATCAATAACAAACCATCATAATTGGAGTAAGGGTTAGGATAATGAAGACTTACCAAAACTCCTTCAAAATCCATCATCATGGTCTTACCATCAACCAACTAATTACATCTAATAATATGAGTAGTAACATCATTAAATTGTAGTTAATACAAGAACTAGATCAATTGCATCATCAATATCCCAATTAACTTCATTTCATAACCTAGGGTTATGGGAATAGGGTTCATCATGAATTATTCAATAAATAGATACAATCCCAAAAATAAAATACCTTAGAAAGTCCATGAATGAATTAGAGTAGATAAAACAAGTCTAACAATAAACACATTCTTCAATTCCCATTAATTCATAACTAAGATCCAAGATTTGGGGGAGTTTGGGAAAAGGACATGATCCACATGAAATTGCATCAATTAACATCAATTAACAAACTATCTGCACTCACTTAGTCATAGGAAATCACAATCCATTAGCAATTTGAAGTTTAGAAGAAAACCCATTAGAATTAGAAAACACCATGAAATTGGGTAATTTAGAAATCAACTTTGAAAGGAACTCTTGGGGAAAGGAATCCCAAGAGTGCAAAACCCATAACTTAATGAAGATTAATCCACGAAATTGATGTTAAATCCTAGATAAATTGGTGTTCTTCTTCAAGCTTTGTTCTTCTTTCAATGGAGGATTTTGGGAGTGAGAAAGTACAGAGAGATGAGACTTTTTGGATTTTGTTTTGGCCATTAGGTTTAGGTGAGTGAAAAATGACTTAAAATTGACCCTTAGTCTATATATAATCACCCCTTAAATTTCCCAAAACTCCCCTCACTTAAATGGGTCTTTTTGTGAAGTCAAAATGCTTAAAATACGATTTCAATGAATTTGGGAAGTGTGTTGCACGTCGCGGGGCTAGTTTCAGATTTTATTTTTGAAATATAATTTGAGGCAGTGAGCCTCGTGGAGTGGATGCGTTGCTAGGCAAATTCTTCCAAATATCGGTTGCCACAAGCTGCCTTGGCAGCTTGCTTACCAAGGTTTGGGTCCTCCTCAAGGACCCAATGGGTGGTCCTTGGGGATTTGTTACCGGACGTTTAGACCCTCTATACTACATTGTACTTATTTAAAGTCTTTTTAAAAGTTATAGACTTCATTTGACCCTCCCAATCCTTCACCAAACATAGGGACATCAACTAGTTCAATTTAGCTAGTTCCCGGACGTCATGGACGTTCCTTGATGTCTTGGATCGAAAACTTCTTGGATGACTTTTAAACATTAATTTAGTCATTAAAACAGTTTTTACAACCTTTAGACACTCATGTGGGGCTTTACATTAGGTCTTGACTTTTTGGAGAGTTACATTATCCCCCCCTTAGGAACAGTCGTCCCCGAATGACACTAAACTTTTAAAAAGGATAGGATAAACCCAAGACTAGCAGACCAACCAACAATATACAATATAGACATGAGTTACAATTCAGAAGTGTTTAACAACTTCATTCAACAAATAATCCTGGCATTTATACAAGTAACCCAAAATATCAATTTTCAGACATAATAGCTCAAAATCATAACATGAGGAATTTCCTTCTCAACAACAACATGAGCTCAACATATCATTTAAGGGTCAATTATGCAAAATTCATTTCTCAACAATCAACATGCTCAATATCATTTCATGAAGGCAACAATATACCAAATACACAAATAGTGCAAATAAACGAAAAGAGCATTTTTCCATGAGACTTTTTTTAGCACAAAACCTTTTTTACCATAAATATGCATATCTTTGCAAATCAAGTCAAATTCAAATTAAATCATTATTTTCTATCTTAAATAGGAACAACTAACCTTAATTATCATAGATGATGATAACGGAACTTCATGTCGGCCTCAGCCTATCATGTTGCTCCCTCAACTAGGTGGTTTCTCCATAACACTTTTACGGAGGCCACCACTTTGTTCCTCAACCTCTTCACTTGAAGATCAAGGATTTCAACCAGAACTTACTCATAAGAGAGGTTCTCTTTCACACCAAGACCCTCAATCGGAAGAATAGACTCGGTATCACCGATAAACTTCTTAAGCATAGAAATATGGAAAACTGGATGAACCGAAGATAGTTCACTAGGGAGTTTCAACTCATATGCAACCTTGCCAAACCTTTGCAGAATTTTATAGAGACCCACATATCGAGGACTCAACTTTCCTTTCTTTCCAAATCTAACCACTGCTTTCATAGGTGAAATTTTCATATACACTTTATCACCTTCTTCAAATTCTAAATCTCTTCTGCTATGATCGGCAGAAGACTTTTACCAACTATAGGTTGTTTGTAAACGGTTCCTTATGATATGAACTTTCTCCAATGTCTTATAAATCAAATCAGGACCAAGAAGCGAAGAATGGCCAACCTTAAACAATCCAATAGGAGATCTAAACCTCCTACCATACAATGCTTCAAAAGGAGCAATAGATACGGATGAATGAAAACTATTGTTATATTAGAACTCCAGCAAAGGGAAGTGCTCATCTCAATTTCCCTTGAAGTCATTGATACAATCCCTAAGCATATCTTAAGGAGTTTTAATAGTACGCTCCACTTGACCATTCATTCGAGGATGAAAAGTCGTGATCAACTTCACTTGCGTACCCAAACATCTTTGAAATGATCTCCAAAACATCGAGTTAAATTGAGAACCTCTATCCGATATGATGGACAAAGGAACCCCATGAAGACTCACTATCTTGTCAACATAGATACTTGCATAATCTTGAACCTAATAAGTAGATTTGACGGGAATAAAGTGAGTGGACTTCATCAATCTATCAACTACCACCCATATAGAGTCATATCCCCTTCTAGTCCGATCCAACCCAACTTTAAATACATGTTGTCATCTTCCCACTTCCAAGTAGGAATTTCAATTTCCTGTAGTAGACCACTTGGATTGTGGTGCTCGGCCTTCACTTGTTGGCAATTGGGGAACTTTGCAACAAACTCCTCAATATCCATTTTTAGGCCATCCAAAAAAAACACCTCTCTAAGATCATGGTACATCTTTGTAGAACCCGGATAAATAGAGTAACGGGCTCCATGAGCTTCCTCAAGAATCCTATTCCTCAAATCATTTAAATTTCCAAGAATTGATTCTTTAAACTCCATCAATAATGGATCAAGGTGTTTCTTAGCCTTCACCTCAACCACCAAAGATGACTCGGCATTATAATGTCCCAAAATACAACCATTTGGAGAACCTTCAATTCGAACCCCTAAACGAGCCAACCTATGAAAATCCTTCACTTGGTTTCTCTTGGTTTCTTTCACATGGGACACACTTCCCATGGAAAAATGACTCAGAGCGTCCGCCACATGTTAGACTTACCGGGGTGATACAAAACACTCATCTCGTAGTCTTTCAACAATTACAACCACCTTCTTTGTCCGAGATTCAACTCCTTTTTGGTGAACATATTGAAGACTTTTATGGTTCGTATACTAAACAACATGAACCCCATAGAGATAATGCCTCCTTATTTTCAAGGCAAATACCACATCTGCTAACTCAAGGTCATGATCGGAAAATTCTTCTCATGAACTTTGAGTTGCCTAGAAGCATAGGCTATAACTTTGCCATGTTGCATAGGAACACATTCCAACCCGACTCGGGATGCATCACAATAAACCTGTGTAACACTTCAGAAATCCAAGACATGTCGTAAAGCCTAAACATAGGTACCGTGAAGTCTTGACACTATTTTTAATGTTAGTATAATGAATATCGGTCATTTAGGATTTTAATAAACCAAAACGTCCAAGAATGTCCATGACGTTCAAAAGTTGGTTCAAAGAGGTGCTAGTGTGCCTTAGCTTATTTGACTTTCTTTTAGGAGTCGGAAATTCATTAAAAGTGGTGAAAGGGTAGATAATAGGTGTTTAAGTTATTTCATGGTCGAAACGTCTAGGTACGACTCCCCAGGGACAAACCAAGGTCCCTTGAGGAGGACCCTTACACGTTTGTGACAAACTTCCTAGGTAGTGTTACAAACCACGAGAGCCAAGGGACGGCTCGTGTGTGGATCGACGGACGTCGATGCCATAAGTTGTCCCACACTTAGACAAAATTGGAAAAGCCTAGCTTGCACAAGTATCTGACCAAGACGACGGTGTGCAGGACGAAGTGAGGACCAACCGTCGACTCACAGACGGCCCGTCAGCGGGGTTCCATCTGTGAGGGTCTGTTTTACTGCTCAAATTAAGTTAAGTTCAAATTAATTAAGTAAGGTTTTTGGTGGTTAGTTAATGGATTAGGTAAGATTAATTAAATAATTTAACCCCTCATATAAAGACCTCAACCCTCATTAGTCTAAACACAACTCACAAAATAAACTCTCTTACTTCTCTTTACTTTCTCTCTCTATTGGAAGACACCATTGACGACTAAGATAAGGAAGGAGTTTTGGGGCTGGAAAGGGATAAATTCATCTTCAAATCTTTGTCAAAATGTTAAGGTATGGGATCTCTTCACCTTTGAGACCTCTTTCTTCAAAGGGTTCATTCAAAGTATTTTCAAATCTAGAGATTTCAAATTGGTTTCATTCAATTACGAATTTGAAGTTATGAATTGATTTGTTGATGTTTTCTTTAGGTTGTATTGAATAGATTAACATGTATTTTAACTTGATTATGGTAATTGTTGATGTTGTGGCTTAAATAGAAGAACACAATCCTAAGTCCCTAACCCTAGGTTGTGATCTTGACCTATATTGTATAATGTTCATTCAGTTGACTTGATTAAGGGTTGAGTTACAACTAGATGATGTTGTTATGCTAATCATAAATGAATTAGGATTATGAATAGTCTTTTATGCTAGTTCTTGATAAGTGATCTAAGGTATGATGAATTGACTTAATCTTAAGCTTTGATCTATTGTTAAATTGTGATATAGTGATTCTTTTAGCCTTGTGATTCTATTGGTTATTGAATTGTGGTGACTTGATGACGTAGTTGAGTTGAACTAAGGGTTGATGGTAAGACCTTGATGATGAATTGTGAAGGACACTTGGTAAGTCTTGTGATCCCTATACTTTGCTTCCATTATGATTAATTGTGATTAAGTCATGATGATTGTGTTGGAGTATGCCTTATTTAGGATTGGTAGGGTGGTATGATAATTAATTGAAATGTCTTGCTTATGGTTATGAGGTTGATTAATATGTAAAGTTATAAGGAAGATGGTGATTACTAATATGCCTTATTATGGAAGAGTATGTAATGTGTTAACCTTACTTATGTGGATTATGATGAAAGGATTATACTCATGCAATTCCTATTGAGCTATTATGATGATGATTATACAAGGCCTAGACCCTATGACCTAAACTAAGTTATGATTGACAAATCAAGATTAAAGACGTTTCAATAAGGGACTTATCTTAACACCGAGTGAACTTGACAATGAGAGGTGATGGATTCCCAATAGAGGAAGTGTTACCCTATAGTTCTATATGTGATGTTAACTACCCTTTGAGGGATACTCATTTAATTTATTCCCATGAGATTAGTCCGCAATTACCAAGTAGTATGTAGAGGTAAATACCTATGTCTTAGTTCTTGAACTATGATCCCCCCATAGGAAGACTAGCTAGTGGATCCACCTAGAAAGCTACGTTTATCTTTTGTTTTACTTTGGCCGGCAGACCACCTTTCATCGGTGTAAGGTTGTACAACACCGAATTCCACATTAGATCATGTGGTCTATGTCGGTAAAGGCAAGTGTTTCCCTAAACTAAAATGAAGTAATGAGGTATAAACTAACTAAGGTGACTTTAGGGGTTTAACTTAGCTTAGGTAGGGGTATGTGACTCTACCTATGCCTTGCACTAGTTTGCCTTAATAGGAGCTTTAGAAGGTTAATATTATGTATGTAAATGATGATAAATGTAAATGATCTTGTATGATGATTATGATGCTTATGAACATGCAATTGGTCTTTATTGCTAAAGTATGAACTTATGTGTAATTGAAGATATGTGAAGTGAGTTACTATTTATGTTTCTTGATGGTTTACATGATTGAGTAAGGTTATGGGTCTTTACTTGGTCATTGCACATATTGCCTTTATGAGGATTTATGATTAGTTGTCTTGCTTTGCTATTTACATGATGAACTCTTATTCATGCTTGTGAAGTTATTACTTGGTGATAGAGTTATATGAGATTATGGGTTCAAGTTTGTTGATATGCATATAGGTTGTTTAATTTGTTGAACATGTCTAAATGGTTAGTATAGTTTGTTGATTGTGCATAAGTCCTTAAAGAGGTAAAATGACATGATTTGACTAAATGTCCCCTTTTAGCATGTTTGGTTGTTATATGTGCATATTGTCTCATACTTAGTACATGTGGCGTACCTCCCCCATTTTCTCCTTTTTCCCAAACATTTTAGGTTCCGTTCATTGAGGTTTAGTTCGAGGCTATCTAAAAGGAGGCTTGGATATTCTCTCTCATCCAAGTGGTAGGTCCTCATTTGGCCGAGGACGATGCCAATATTCTATCTACGAAATTGCTTAGATATTAAGACTCTTATGTTTACTCTATCTTTCATTTGAGAACAAGTTGTATAAAGACTATATGTATCATATTACTTTTATTGTTGTAGGGCTATGCACAAGTTGATATTGCCATTCTAGATTGATATGAGATGAGACAGATTTTATGACTCTATTTCTATCTTATATATGTATGTGAAATAAAAGTAGAAGACTAAGTAATCTTCTTATATGAAGGGTCTATGTATACTCGATAATAATACTATTATGTCTATGCAGAGGTCTATGTAAACCTCCAATTAGATATAGTTAAAAGTTTTAAATTCTTCCGTATTTTTGACTTGTGAATGAAATGATGAAAACTAAGGGGCTAGTATAAGTCCTCAAAGAGGACGACGACGCAGGTTGCGTCTAGGGGGTAAACATGAGTGTGACAACCACAAAACCCTTAGTACCCTTTGGTAGTTCCAATACCAGAGAGGAAGTAAGATTATCCTTCAACATTTGGAAACTCTTTTCACATTCTTCCGACCACTCAAATTTCACATTCTTTTGAGTCCAGGTAGTCAAAGGGGAAGCAATGGATGCTAACCCGTAGGCAAACCTTCTATAATAACTGGCTAGGCCTAAGAAACTCCTAATGTTCGATAGACTAGTAATGAGCTTGTGCCAGCACATGTAAGTCTCATTAGATGAGATCACCACCATGCTGGACCAGGGTCTTCGTACGTCTCCTAGTCTTAGAACTATGTTGCCAACATAGGGGGACCTAGCTAGTGGACGCCACCCACTAAGAACTCTAGCAAGTGAGGTTTCACCTTGGCCGGTGAATCCACCTCTTTTCGGTGTGAGAGAGACACCGGATTTCATGTTTAGCTCACATGATCTATGTCGTTTATAGCTCAGAAAAAGTATCTCATTCACTACACCCGTGAACCCCCCTTTTCGGTGTGGGGAATACAAAGACACGGTATCACCTTAGCCGGTGAACCCCCCTTTTTGGTGTGGGGAAAACACAGAACTTGGTTCACCTTAATTGGTGAATCACCCCTTTTCGATGTGGGGGAGACACTGGATTTCATGTAGATCGCATGATCTACTTCCGTTAATGCTAAGAGAATTCTTTAATAGAGTAAGAAAGAATAAAGTAGCATGTTCAAAGTGAATAAATCGAGCAAAGAAGTAGAATCATAAGTTCATAGTGAACTAAGTAAAGTAAGAGCTTAAAGAACATCAATCACTAGTGTTTGATAGAAACAACAAGTTAGGGTAGCCAATAATGGAGCGTGGATTAGGTCCT
Organism: Solanum sitiens; assembly: GCA_016801875.1. Classification (NCBI taxonomy): domain Eukaryota; kingdom Viridiplantae; phylum Streptophyta; class Magnoliopsida; order Solanales; family Solanaceae; genus Solanum; species Solanum sitiens. The sequence continues at coordinate 1,925,615 of JABWTJ010000152.1, forward strand.
AAGATCTATATATTATGTAAATAAGAAAATAAGGGGCATAGCAAATAAATATTGACTTATAAACACATGCACACCCAATCAAATAAGAATGAGAAATCTAACTTGCAAGTAGGGTAGCCAAATCATTTTCTTAGTCTTGTGAGTTACTTACTCGATTCATTGTAGTTATGGGACTACAATGAATCATTGCACTTGTAAGTAAAACATAAGATCAAAGGAGATCATTGAACTACACAATAGAAAGAAGAAAAAGACTGAATAATAATCTAAGTATAAAAAGGGTAGCTCTCGGCCTAGTGAGCAAAATTATAAACGTATGTTTAAGTTGTTCTAAAATTATGTTCATGATTCCAAGGTCTTATGTTCATATAGAAATCGAGTTGTGTGCCTTAATTGAATGAGAATGTGTCATATACATATCATACTTCAAGATTAACGATATAAGTAAGAAAGTAACGTCACTCTCCAGAAAATGACATGTTATTTAGGAAGAGCCTTCCTTGTTCATGCATAGTCCTTATGTGTTTATGTGCATACACCCATACTATTTTTATAGGCGCAGGTTCTCAAGAAGGTTGAAGTTCGACGGAGCAGTTTGGAATAGCGATCTCTAAACTTTGGTAGATCCTCTTGAGTTCGAGGATGCTACACTTTATTATTCTAGGTTAGCACATTAGATTTAGCTAGTGACTATTGTCCCTAGCGTTTCCTTTCAAGTATTTATTCAAAGCGTTGTAATAAAGCAAATTGGCAAACTATTATTATTGTTATTACGATAATTTATTTCATTTGTTTAATCTATTGATAGATGGTTGTTGAGTTTGAGCTATTAGAATATCATTCTTATACAATACTATATGAAGTCTATGTATACTTTGCTAAGTATTAAATATTTTTAAATTTTCTGCAAATTTAACTGTATGATTGTGATGAATGATAAGAACAGGCTTCATTGCGTCCTCTGAGAGGTTGACGAAGCACGTTGTGGTTCGGATTTCAGAATCCGGGTCGAGACAAACTTGGTATCAGAGAATGAGTTTAAATTACCTAGGATCTAAAGCTCAACACAACCACGTTGCATAGTTTCTAACTTATGGTTGTGAAGTGCACCACATTCATGACTTAGAGACTTTGCGATGTTAGGAATTTTCCCTTTTTCTACTCTTTATCATGCTATCTAGAGCTTTTACATCTTGTGTCATTCTAAGTATCTGACTTCCTTCTTGTGTGCGCGAGTAGAAAGAAGAACACAAGAATTAGGATGGCCAAGTGGTCTAAGGCGCTAGACTCAAGATCTGGCCTTCCCAAGAAGGGCAATGATAGAAATGCCCAACGTGAACAAAAGACGTGTGGTAAGTGTGGTTGTTTGCATGGAGGTGAGTGCATGATAGGTTCTAAAGCCTGCTAGGGGTGTTAATGAAGAGGAGAAGGCTGAGTTGGTTGTCTACCAGTTCAAGGATGTTGCTCAGGTATGTATTTGCTTAATAAATGATATGCTACCATAGACTGTCGAAATAGGGTAGTAAGTTTCAAGTTTCCAAATGAATTAGAGTTAAAATAGGAAGGGCGTGGTTCAAATCCAACATGCCAAATAGTTTCCAATATTAAAGCCAATAAGATGTTATCTAAGGGATACTTATGCCACTTAGTTAGAGTCAAAGACTTAGAACAAGAGGTCCCTTCCATAGACTATGTGTCTGTAGCAAATGAGTTTCAAGATGTCTTTCAGGAGGATATACAAGGGACCCCTCTAGAACGTGAAATTGATTTCGGTGTTGAATTAGATCCCAACACCAAACCGATTTCCATTCCGCCTTATAGAATGGCTCCAGCGGAACTTAAAAAGTTGAAGTTGCAGTTAAAAGATTTACTTGATAAGGGCTTCATCTAGCCTAGCATATCCCCATGGGTCTCTCCAGTGTTGTTCGGTAAGAAAAAGGATGGAACTCTTAGAATGTGTATCAATTATCGGCAATTTAACTGTATGATTGTGATGAATGATAAGAACAGGCTTGATTGCGTCCTCTGAGAGGTTGACGAAGCACGTCGTGGTTCGAATTTCAGAATTCGGGTCGAGACAAACTTGGTATCAGAGCATGAGTTTGAATTACCTAGGATCTAAAGCTCAACACAACCACGTTGCATAGTTTCTAACTTATGGTTGTGAAGTGCACCACATTCATGACTTAGAGACTTTGCGATGTTAGGAATTTTCCCTTTTTCTACTCTTTATCATGCTATCTAGAGCTTTTACATCTTGTGTCATTGTAAGTATCTGACTTCCTTCTTGTGTGCGCGAGTAGAAAGAAGAACACAAGAATTAGGATGACCAAGTGGTCTAAGGCGCTAGACTCAAGATCTGGCCTTCCCAAGAAGGGCAATGATAGAAATGCCCAACGTGAACAAAAGACGTGTGGTAAGTGTGGTTGTTCGCATGGAGGTGAGTGCATGATAGGTTCTAAAGCCTGCTAGGGGTGTTAATGAAGAGGAGAAGGCTGAGTTGGTTGTCTACCAGTTCAAAGATGTTGCTCAGGTATGTATTTGCTTAATAAATGATATGCTACCATAGACTGTCGAAATAGGGTAGTAAGTTTCCAGTTTCCAAATGAATTAGGGTTAAAATAGGAAGGGCGTGGTTCAAATCCAACATGCCAAATAATTTCCAATATTAAAGCCAATAAGATGTTATCTAAGGGATACTTATGCCACTTAGTTAGAGTCAAAGACTTAGAACAAGAAGTCCCTTCCATAGACTTTGTGTCTGTAGCAAATGAGTTTCAAGATGTCTTTCAGGAGGATATACAAGGGACCCCTCTAGAACGTGAAATTGATTTTGGTGTTGAATTAGATCCCAACACCAAACCGATTTCCATTCCGCCTTATAGAATGGCTCCAGCGGAACTTAAAAAGTTGAAGTTGCAGTTAAAAGATTTACTTGATAAGGGCTTCATCCAGCCTAGCATATCCCCATGGGTCTCTCCAGTATTGTTCGTTAAGAAAAAGGATGGAACTCTTAGAATGTGTATCGATTATCGGCAATTCAACAAAGTCACTATAAAGAACAAATATCCTCTTCCCAGAATCAATGATCTTTTTGATCAACTTCAAGGTTCAAGTTTCTTTTCTAAGATAGATCTTCGGTCGGGTTATCACCAATAAAGGGTAAGACAAGAGGAAGTTCCGAAGACTGCCTTCCGTACTAGATATGGCCATTACGAGTTTCTTGTCTTGTCATTTGGTCTCACTAACGCACTAGCCACGCTTATGGACCTTATGAATAGAGTCTTCAGTGAATATCTTGATTCATCCGTCATAGTATTCATAGATGACATCCTCATATACTTTAAGTCCAGAGAAGAGCATGAACAACATTTGAGAATGACATTGCAAGTACAGAGAAATCAGTTGTATGCGAAGTTTAGTAAATGTGAGTTCTGGTTGAGATCGGTGACCTTCCATGGTCATGTGGTGACTGATCAGGGTGTTGAAATCGATCCAAAAAATATAGAAGCAGTAAGGAATTGGCCGAGACCTCTTACCACTACCGATATTCAAAGTTTCTTGGGTTTGGCTAATTATTATCGACGATTTGTTGAGGGCTTTTCCGCGATTCCTGCTCCATTGACCGCGTTAACGAAGAAGAAGGCGTAGCTTGAGTGGTCTGAAAAGTGTGAAAGGAGCTTCCAAGAGCTCAAAGACCGACTCACTTCGGCCCCAGTCCTCACATTGCTGAGAAGTGGTGAAGGGTACTTGGTTTATTGTGATGCTTCCTGTTGACACCCAATTTTGACCGACCTTTAACCATTTTTAGGAATGCTATGCGATTAAATACGTATTTTAAAATTTATTTAAAGTTTAGAATTCTAGTCGATTTTGCATGAAAATTATATATTTTAGTATGGTTACTTTATAAAATTATTGTAGATATTATTTAAATATTTTAAAATTGTTAATGAATTTTGAATAATTAAAAATTTAAGTGATTTTAAATTATATAAAAATATTTTGATATTTGTAGTATTTTAATTAAATAGTAATTCCTAAATTCTCCTCATAATCATTTAAATTGTAGCCCATTTTATTCTAATTTCTTTCAATTCTAGCCTATCCAATTTAAATTTTATTTCAATTATAACCATCTTTCTTTTGCAATTCTAGTCAATCTTATTGCAATTTTAGCCATTCCATATCTTTTCCAATCTAATTTCAAGACTTCATCTATTAATCTCATCCGTCCGTTTAAAAAATTAAATTCTAATCGAATCCTAACCCTCCGTCTCTATCTAATCTAACGGTTGAGATCATTTTCCTATCTCTTTCTTTAACACCAAAAGACCCAAAACCTAAAATTCTAATTCATTCTTCACCCCTTTCTCCAAGCCGCAAGCCCCCTCTCTTTCTCTCCCCATTCTTTCCGGCGAAGAGACACCCTCGCCGGCGAAGCCAGCAGCCGCTGGCATACATCATTTCTCTCCTCTTCTACCTCTGCTTTCTTTTATTTTCTCGGCAAAACTAGTTCCAACAAGTAGCCACGCGCGCCAGCCGTCGTTGGCCAGCGTCTCCCTCCGTTCTTTTCTCCGTCTAGTAGCGAGGGACGACAGCAACAGCAACAAACTCCATCTAGCAGCTACGACCAGCAGCAAAACCACCAGCCGCAGCAAGACAAAGGCCCCGACGATCCCGCTCCACTCATCTCCTATTTCTGGTAAATGGATACTAAACCAACAACAACGACGTGAATTGCCTCTCCAATATTTTTGATCGAGAATTGAATATGAGTTTTTGGATAATGACAGATCTGTCTACGGTAGTTTTCTATCATTTTACTACTATCCCATCTGCTCAGTCCTCTGTGAATCATATTACTATGCCTATTTTGTTTAAATTTCTCATGATTTGTATACATTTTATGGGAATTATATCTTATTGAGCTTGAACTTGTGATAACTTGTTAATCTTTTTGAGATCACCGATTTCTAGCAACAATTGTTTTAAACTGAATGTTATTGCCATTATTCTTTGCATATATTCACTGCTTAATTGAATTTGCACTATGTTGAGATAAAAGAATTTAGAGTAAATTGATTAGCCAGCTTAAGGAATATTTAGAGTTAATACCTTCATTCCTCTTTAGTGTTTTTTAGAGTTGTAGATCCTTTAAGATTAATGTTGCAAGATCCATGGTTGGTTGACTAATTCCTTCTTTTAAATTATATCTATAAATTATGGTATATGTTGTCATGATTCTGGTTCATTTTTGAGCATGTTGAATGGGTTGTTTAGTAATTTTAATAATAGAACAATTTGATGTGTTTGTGATTAAGACATTCGGATAAATTGGGGTTGTTAGTGTCTCTAAGTTAGCTTGTTAGAAAATGCTTAAACTCTCTCCTCGTGATATTTCGGATGGTGTATTGAAACTTTATTAATGGCCTTTTGCTTATTGTAAAATATTATTACTCTTCCTAATCTCATTTTTACATATTTATATTTGGTAATAAAAATTTTTAAAATATGACAATATTAATCTATCCAATTTTTCTTATTTGAAAATTAACAGATTTCTTACTTGTTTTTATGTGGTAAAAATAATTTAAAATATTTTTGTTTTGGATCTTATTTATATAAGGTAAAAGAATATTGTCTTCCTAACTTTATTCTTACTTATCTATTTTTTGGTAATGAAAAATTTTCTGATTTTTGGCTCTTCTTTATTTAAGGAAAAATAATATTACTCTCTCAATTTATTATTACTTGCTTATGTTTGGTAGAAGTAATTAAAATATTTTCTGATTTTTGCTCTCCTTGAAAATAAGGAAATAGTATCATAATTGACTCCTTGATTTATTTATTTTCCTTATGTGTTCTCCCCCCTCTTTGCTATATAAACACACACTAACTCTCAACACTTATTCAAAGACACACTTTTATCATAAGTTCTCTCAATCACAAGTTCTCCCTTTACACATGGCTCTCTCATTCTCTCTACGATTTTCTTGAAATACTTTAATATTACTCCCTATTCTTAAAAAAAAAAAAGTAAGAACTCTAATACTTTATTGCTGATTTTCTTTTCTGCTTAACTGGTTAGTGTTTCTTCGTTAATGTTTATATTATTTTGCATTCAGACATTTACGTAAGTTTATTGTTCTATTCTTTTCTATATGTATGATTTGTTGTTAAATAATTACATGTGTGTCTCACCTTGTCTAAAATAATTATGATTACTTCTGAAGCTATTTGATTATTTTGACATGTTTCAAAACTTGAAGCTCAAGTTGAAGAAAAGAGATTACTTTGTTTAATTTATTTAATTGAATTTATATGTTCTTATTTGTTTATTTCAATATTTGTAATATTTGTATAACTCTAAAGCCTCTCATATATATGAAATAAATTTGGGGAATTGTCTAAGGGGAGGGGGAATTAGGTGCTAATCATCTCTTTATTTGCAAATTAATTTGTGTTAGAAAGCATGCTTATAGGATTGTAATTTTTTCGATAATCTGATATAACGACTTTAGATCTAACTAAAATAAAATAAATCATCTTTGCTTGATCACTTGGTTGATTTTGCCTAATGATTGTTTGAAACAAATTTATCCTAATTTGCATATTAATTATTTGTTTATGACTATAGATATCTTCGTTACTAGCTATTAAATAAATATTTTGTGTACATATTTTTGTACAAAGTTATTCAATTAAATAAATATTATGCCGATAGGATTTTTATACTTAAATGTCATTTGGGTGTAGAGATCATGCCTATAGGTTGGGGATAATTGTTCTTTACCTAGAAATCATGTTCATGGGAGTTACTAAATAATTTTCAGCATGTCTAAAACAAAATATAGAAAAAATTTACTACTTGTTTGTTAAATAATTTTCGTAAATAAAGTAAAAAAAATAAAAAATATTTTCAGCAAGTTCGCACTTAGATATCATGCTCATAGGATCTAAGTAAAGCTATTTGTTTTAGTATATTTATGAATATAGATTAATATAGTACTAACATATGTTTGAATCAAAACAATAAATTTTGTTATCTTAGAAAGCATGCCCTTAGGACTAAATTAATTAAATCAAATTTAACAAATCAGATTAATTAAATTTTCAATTTGCTAAATCTAGACTCTAAAAATTTTGGACTGCATGTTACTCTTTTTGCTAAAAAATAAATTAGTCACTAATTACTTTCTGCACCATTTTTATAGATGTTGTCACTTAGAATAAACTTTAAGCTAATAAGTTGTGAAATAAATAAAAAATGATACCGTTTTGCCATTTTAATAATATTATGTTCCTTGTTTGAATGCTCGTATGCCACAAACTTTAGCATAAAAATCTTTCACAATTTTGTGTTATTTGCAAGCATGTCTAATTAAAATTTAGAGGCCAAATTGAAACTTATCGTGCTAAAATGACCGTCTTGTTTGTCTTGTTTGTTTGACTTGGTGTCTAGGAAGGCCATATATTTTCTTGTCTAAACCACCCTATTAAGTCTAATGCCTCTTGGACATTAAGTTGGGACGATTAGGCACCTTTTAGGTATGAAATGCATGTTGTGGTTAAGTAGGGGTAGTTGGCCCTATGGAGATGATGCCATCGACTTAGGCTCGAAAGACAAACCTTGGTTTTCTCGTCCCTATACGGCATCCTATCAGAAAATAAAAAAGAAAAGTCGAGTGGTGATCCAAAAGTCTCTTCTGAGTCTCCTTTCCCTTTTACCCCTTCATTTGTTTGATAATTATATTTTATTTGGGTAGCTTAAAATAAAACAATAATTTGTTTGCTTATTTATTTGCCTACTTTCTATCCTCTCGCTTATCTTTTTTTATTGCTTAGTATATATATTTATTTATTGTTATCACTTAGACTCGCATGTTTAAATATTAATTAAATAATAATATGAGCTATTTGTTCAACTTGTTGTTGTATCACATAATTTTGTATGTTAAATTAAATAAAAAAAAATGAGCTTAATTGTTTATTTATTGCTATCATAATAAATAAATAGTCTCGTATGTTCAATATTATGTCATCACCTAGCTAGCATGTTAAACATTAAATAAATAATGAAGTTACCTTATTTTCTACTTGTAACCCCCACATAGATTGCATGAGATACGGCCAGGACCCACATTTGTGGACCTCGAGGGATGTCTAACACCTTCCCCTCGAGGTAATTTGAACCCTTACCGGATCTCTGATTCGTTGACCTTAGATAGACTTAGTTAGGTTGGACAGGTGCCCTAACGCGCCTTAATTCGTTAGGTGGTGAATCTTCAAAACTCAAAAACCCAAAAAAGTTATTAGGTCGTGCACAAAACACGTTTTTCAAAAAAATAGGGCGCGACAGAATGGCGACTCCACTGGGGATATTAGGTTCTTACCATTACATGTTTCATTTGGTTTATGTTGGGTTTACTTTATTTGGTCATTTCATTATTTTGTTTAGGTTATTGTCTTGCTTTGATTATTTTGTTTCCTTATTTATTGTCTACTTTACATGCTCCATTCCTTTCCCTCTTCCTTATCTCTTTACTCATATGTTTAATTCCATACCCTCTTTCCTTATTTGCATGATTTTCTAATATGTTTATAGTTTAATTTCCTTCACTTATGTTTTTTATTTATTTATCGCTTTTATAAACTGCTTATGTGTTACTGTTTTCAACATAAATACTAAATGTTACCGCTTTGATAAACTGGTGTCACATCCGGGTTTACCCCCTAGACGTAACCGGCGTCGTCGTCCTCTTTGAGAACTAAGACAAGCCTCTTAGCCTTGTCATAGCATTCATCGATTAAAAATGTTAAGGAATTTAAAATTTTTTATCTATAACTACTCGAAGGTTTACATAGACCTCTACATACAGATAATCGTATTTATATCAAGTATACATAGACTTGTTCGTATACGAAGATTACATAGTCTTCTACTTTTATTTCACCAATTTATATAGTAAAGAATAATAGTCATAAAAGCCGTCTCATCTCATAAACCATCTATTAAAGACAATAAATCTTGGGCATAGCCCTACATCAATACAAGAAGCCACTTATAGTCTATATACAATATTGTCTCAAACGAGTAATACAGTCAATACAGAATTAGAGTAACTAAGAACATAAGAGTAAGATGTCGCCAACGCCCTCGGGAGAGTGAGGACCTACCACTTGGATGGTAAGATATCGAAGTCTTCCTTTCCAGCAATTCGGAGCAAGTTCAACGACCCGAACCTAAAATATTTGGGAAAAAGGAAAATAAATGGGGTTAGTACTCCACATGTAATACGTATGGAACCATGTATACAATTATCAGTCAAATATACTTAGAAAGGGATATTTAAGACAAATCATTATGAAACATATACAAGTGAATCATAGGCAAAGCAAAGCATACTAACTATAACCTTCATAAAGTCACAAGTGCAATTATCAAGTAGATTCCCATGACTCTTACTTAATCAAGTAACCTACCAAAACTACAATTAGCAATTAACCTTACCTAACATACTCTCTCATTTCATGAAAACATGCTGCTTCAACCAAAGCAACAACCTTATACTCATAAGCATGTTATTCAATGTACAAAGTTATTTACATGACATCACTACTTTACATACATAACATCTGACCTCTCAAAGCTCCCATCAAGGCAAACTAGTGCAAGGCTTAAGTAGAATCCCATACCCCTACCTAAGCTATAGCCAAATCCTTTCAAGTTACTTCGATTAGTCTATATCTTATTCATTCATTTTAGTTTAGGGAAACCTTGCCTTAACCGACATAGACCACATCAGCAAATGTGGAATCCGGTGTCATAAAACCTTACACCGATGGAAGGTGGTCTACCGGCCAAAGTAGAACCTAACATAAACGTAGCTATCTAGGTGGATCCACTAGCTAATATCCTATGATGGCAACATAGGTCAAGAACTAAGAAGTAGATATCCCTATTCATACCATTAGGTAAAGTGGACCGCTCCTCATGGGAATCCCTTAAATGACATGTCCCATAAACAAGGGAGTTAACATCACATGGGCAACTTTAGGATGATTCTTTCCTTCTATGGATAAGTCATCACCTCCCATTGTCAAGTTCGCTCGGTGCTTAGCTAAGTCCCCATTTAGAGAAGTCTTTAATACTTTATTAATCTTCTCAATTAATTTAGATAATAGGGTCAAACCCTTGTATATTCATCATCATAGCTCAATAAGAATTGTATGAGAAATAATCCTTTCATTAACAATTCATATAGGTGAAGTTAGCCAATACACATCTCATCACAATAGGGCATATCTTTACATAACAACTTCCCTATATCATGTATTCTTAGGAAGCCTCACAACCAACCTAAACATTTCAATTCAATCATCATACCAACCTATCACCTTAAGCAAGGTATACTTCAACACAATTTATCACTTGATGACAATTATTCACCATTTGAAGCAAGGATTAGGATAATGAAGACTTACCAATACTTCTTCGTAGTTCACTAATAAAAGGGCCTTGCCATCAACACATAGACTAACCCAATTTGGGTCATCACATCAATGTAATTCAATAGTCAAAATAAGAACTAATTTAAGAGAAGCACTATACCATAATGCAATACTACATCAAAGCTTGGTAACATGATATCAAAGTCTATCTTCTTATCCTAGATTCGATACTCAAGAAATAGGCAAGAAGAACTTCAATTCACCACAATAGATTCATGATCGATGCAATAACAATCATTAAAGATGATTTAAACAAGAACTAGATCAATTACTTCAATCCAACCCAAAAATTCATATCAATCTCATACCTAGGGTAAAGGGTTAGGGGTCATCACCCACAATCTAGATCAAACTACATCAATTCATCATGATCAAGTTGCAGTACATGATAATCTATTCATTATAACTGAAATAATACCTAAACAACTCAATTCATATACTCAAATTCGAAATTGGATGAAACCCATATGAAACTCAACTTTTTAGAAATTCTTTGAAGGAGACTTTTGAGGAAAGAAGTCTCAAAGGTGAATTAGATATCATACCTTAAGGTTTGATGACGTTTTGATGGTGATTTCGTGCTAAAACCAGTCCCTAATGATCTTTTCAAGCTATTATCCAATGGAGTCTTCCAATAGAGAGAGAAAGTAGAGAGAAGGAAGAGAGTTTTGTTTGGAGAATTGTCATTAGGTTAATGAAGGTTGGGGTATTTATAGTGGGGTCTTAAGTCACTTAATTAGTCTTCCCTTAATCCCCTAATTACCCCTAAGACACTTAATAAAATAATTAACTCAAACTTAAATCCCTGAAAACACTACAGGCCCTCCCCGACGATGCGCCGTCGTGGGCGTGACGGACAGGACCTCCTCCGTCCTACACGTCCGTCACGCTGGTCAGAGACTGTGCAGGCAGAGGCTTTCTTCCCAGAAGCTAAGGCTGGCACGACGGTGGCCTCGACACCCCGTCGCGCCTGTGATGCACCGTCATGGGATCCGTCATGGCCTACTGTCTCAAGGGTCCTTCTGAAGGGCCCTTAGTTGATCCTCGGGGAGTCGTACCCTGACTTTTCCAACATGAAACCATCCCACACTATGTGTTACACCTATTGTTACAAACTTTTACTAAATTTCGACTCTTTAACTTAATTAAACTAAAAGGACACTCTAGCCCTCTTATGAACCAACTTACCATACGTTATGGACGTTTTGGTTCCAAAGCACTTCAATGACTCCATCTACGCCTAATTTGGATAGAAATAATGGTTTAGACCTTAAGGAGCCTATTTAAGTCTTATCACATGACTTTGGGATTTTGGAAATGTTACATTATCCCCCCTTAGGAACATTCATCCCAGAATGACACTAAACACTCTTTAAATGAGGGAATAGACTCAAGACTAGCAGGTCAACCAATTCACAATATTCAATTAACCTGAATCATATCATTTCAATAAAACACTTCAAAACATCAATTTATCATACATAAGCTCAAAGTTTCCTCATGAGATACTTTCTACTCACAACACATATAAGCTCAATCAGTTGATATCCAAGTCACTTAGCACAAAGTTCATCTTATCAATATGTTTAATATAACATCCACAAGGATTCACTATATCACATACATGACTTGACTCAAATTTGCAAGAAGCAAGACAAATTTCAAATTTATTTAAGCTCACCTTACAGTGACTTCATTGTGAAATCTCAAAAACTAGGATTTTTGAAAAAACTTCACCAAAACATCAAGGATACATCATGTCTATCATATTCATATCATTAGAGAGAATGACTAACCTTAATCATCAAAAATATAAGGATAACGGGTTTTCATGTCGGCCTCGGCCTCCCATGTTGCACCCTCAACTAGGTGATCCTTCCATAACACTTTTACGGAAACCACCTCCTTGTTCCTCAACCTTTTTACTTGCCTATCAAGGATTTGAACCGGAACTTCCTCATAAGAGAGGTTATCTTTGACTCCAAGGCCCTCAACAGGAAGAATTGACTCAGGATTCCCGACACACTTCTTTAACATAGAGACATGGAAAACCGGATGAACCGAAGCTAAATCATTAGGTAGCTTTCAACAATAGGCAACTTTACCAATCCTTTCCAAAATCATATAGGGACCCACGTAACGAGGACTCAACTTCCCTTTCTTGCCAAATCTTACCACTCGTTTCATAGGTGAAATCTTCAAATAAACCTTGTCACCCTCTTCAAACTCCAAATCCCTTCTTCTATTGTCGGCATATGACTTTTGTCGACTATAGGCTGTTTGCAACCTATTTCTTATTATATGCACATTCTCCAATGTCTTATAAATCAAGTCGGGACCAAAGATCGATGGTTCGCCAACTTCAAAACATCCTATAGGAGACCTACACCTCCTACCATACAAGGCTTCATAGGGAGCCATGGAGATAGACGAATGAAAACTATTATTATACGCAAACTCCACCAAAGGCAAGTGCTTATCCCAACTTCCTTTAAAATCAATAATGCAAGCTCTAAGTATATCCTCAAGAGTTTGAATTGTGCGTTCCGCTTGACCATCCGTTTGAGGATGAAAGGCGGTACTCAATTTCACTTTAGTACCCAAACCTTTTTGAAAAGACTTCCAAAACCTAGATGTGAATTGTGCACCCCGATCCGAAATGATGGATAATGGGATACCATGGAGACACACAATCTCATCTATGAAGATCTTCGCATAATCCTCAGCCGAATACGTGGATTTGACGGGAATAAAATGAGCGGACTTAGTCAATCTATCAACAATCACCCATATAGAATCGTATGACTTTTGAGTCCGAGGCAACCCTACCACAAAGTCCATATTAATGTCTTCCTACTTCCAGGAAGGAATTTGGATCTGTTGTAGTAAGCCACCCAGCTTTTGATGTTCCGCCTTCACTTGTTGGCAATTTGGACACTTAGCAACAAATTCCGCTATGTCCTTCTTCAAACCTTCCCACCAACATATTTCTCGAAGGTCATGATACATCTTAGTAGAACCCGGGTGGATGGAATAGTGGGATCCATGGGCTTCTTAAAGGATCCGATACCTCAATCCATCAACATCAGGAACACATAACCTCCCTTGGTACCTCAACACACCATCTCCTCCTAAGGAGAAAGACTCATTCATCTTGCCAAGAACAGATTCCTTCAACTCCATCAATAGTTGATCAAGGTGTTGTTTGGACTTTACCTCCATCACCAATGATGATTTAGAGCTATGATGAACCGTGGCACCTCCATTTAGAGAACTCTCTAAACGAACACCCAATCTGTCCAAACCATGAACATCTTTCACTAATTCTTTCTTCTCTTCATCAAAATGAGACACACTACCCATAGTCAAATGGCTTAGAGCATCCGCCACCACATTGGCCTTGCCGGGGTGATATAGGACACTCATATCATAATCCTTCAACAATTCTAACCACCTTCTTTGTCGGAGATTCAACTCTTTTTGAGTAAACACATATTGAAGACTCTTATGATCGGTGAAAACATCCACATGGACACCATACAAGTAATGTCTCCATATTTTCAAAGAAAACACTACGGCCGCTAATTCAAGGCCATGAGTGGGTAATTTCTCTCATGAACCTTAAGTTGTCGTGAAGCATAGGCAATCACCTCCCCATTTTTCATAAGTACACACCCCAAACCTATGCGGGATGTATCACAATACACAACGAAACCTTTAGAACCTTCCGGTAAGGTTAACACCGGAGCGGAAGTAAGCCTGTCTTTCAATAATTGGAAACTCTTCTCACAGGTCTCCGACCACTCAAAATTTTTACCTTTTTGAGTTAATGAAGTCAATGGAGATGCAATGGATGAAAAACCTTCTACAAACCTTCGATAATAGCCTGCTAGACCCAAGAAACTCCTAATGTCAGTTGGGGTCAAGGGTCTAGGCCAGTTTCTTACCGCATCAGTTTTCCTTGGGTCTACCTCAACTCCCTCACTAGAGATGATGTACCCAAGAAACGCTATCGACCTCAACCAAAACTCGCACTTGCTATACTTGGCAAACAATTTATGCTCTTTAAGGGTTTGCAATACTACCCTTAGATGACTCATGTGATCAACCTCATTCTTCGAATACACCAAGATGTCATCGATAAATACAATAACAAATGCATCAAGGTAACTTCGAAACACTCTATTCATTAGGTCCATGAACGCCGCCGGAGCATTTGTGAGACCAAAGGACATAACCACGAACTCATAATGCCCATACCTAGTCCGAAAGGCCATCTTTGGAATAGCTTAATTTCTCACCCTAAGCTGGTGATACCCTGACCTCAAGTCAATTTTGGAGAAGTAACTCGCTCCTTGGAGTTGATCAAATAAATCATCAATCCGAGGAAGAGGATACTTGTTCTTTATAGTAACCTTGTTGAGTTGGCGGTAGTCAATACACATTCTTAAGGACCCATCCTTCTTTTTCACGAACAAAACCGGAGTACGCCATGGAGAAATGCTAGGCCTTATAAAGCCCTTGTCTAGCAAATCTGTAAGTTGTGCCTTCAACTCCTTTAACTCGGCTGGAGCCATTCTATAAGGAGGAATAGAGATAGGGTTTGTTTTCGGTAGTAAATCAATACCGAAATCGATTTCCCGTTCGGGAGGTATGCCGGGAAGGTCATCAGGAAAGACCTCCGTAAATTCACTCACCACGGGGACCGACTAAATAGGAGGAACTTCGGAATCGACTTCATGGACTTTCACAATATAATAAAGACACCCTTTTGAGATCATTTTACACGCTTTTAAACATGATATGAAACAACCTCTAGGAAGAGAATTTTCACCCTTCCACTAGATAACGGGTTCATTAGGGAAACTAAACCTCACAACTCTAGTTCTACAGTCAATAGAAGCGAAACTAGCATGCAACCAATCCATACATAAAATGACATCAAAATCAAGCATGTGTAGTTCAACTAGATCAACATGAGAAACTCTATGGGGTATAGAAATAGGACAATTTCCATAGACTCTTTTTGCTACAACCGACTCACCCATCGGAGTAGACACTACAAAAGGTTCATGCAAATCATCGGGTAAAGTACTAAGCTTCTTAGCTACTAAGGGAGTAACGAAAGACAAAGTAGCACCCGAATCAAGTAATGCATACACATCAATAGCAAATATTTGTAACATACCAGTCACCATATCGGGATAGGCCTCTTGGTCATCTCTCGAACGAAGAGCATAAAAATGGTTCTTCTTAGGAACCTCACTTGCTTGCTTTTGCATATTCCTTTCTCGGTTCCTTATGTTAGCGCAGTCCCTAGCTTTGTGATCACTCTTTCCACAACTAAAGCAATTCCCCTTTCCGATCAAGCATTCACCATAATGTTCCTTTCCACACTTAGCACAAGTAGGATTCTCATTAGAGGAGTTTCCACCCTTTCCCTTTGCAACTTTTGGTCTAGGGGCTTTAGAATCCCTAGTCTTGGGAAATTTGGATGGAACTTGATTTGAGAACCTCTTCTTAAATCTAGGCTTGTCTTGAATTCCAAACCTATCTTTAGTAGTTCCACTCTCAAAAGACCTTGTCTTTCTTAAGTCCTTATCCTTATCCTTCCTTTTTGCTCTATCCTCCTCAACCCTTTTTGCATGCACCATGAGACGACCAACATTCATGTTATCATGAAGCATAGCCGATTGACATTCTTCTTGCAAATCATCAGACACACCTATCACGAATTGACTCATCTCGTCTGTAGGATCGGAGACAAAGGAAGGAGCATACTTAGCCAATTGAATGAACTTCAAAGAGTACTCATGAACACTCATTTCTCCTTGGTGGAGATTGATAAACTCCACCACCTTAGTTTCACTCATCTCTCTAGTGAAGAACCGATCAAGGAAAGCCCTTTTGAACAACTCCCAAGTCACTGGCCCACTTTGAAGTGGCCTATTGTCCTTCCATTGCACATGCCATGTCTGAGCCACATCCTTGAGTTGGGATGAGGCCAACTCGGCATTCTCACTAGAAGACAACCCTATAGCACACAAAATCTTATAAACCTTATCAATGAATTCTTGAGGGTCTTCATCAACCTTAGACCCATAGAAGACAGGAGGATTCATTCGGGTGAAGTCCCTAAGTTGGGAAGCCATAGTTTGCTTATGAAGTCTAGGGGCCAAATCCCTATTAGCTTGGGGAGTCATGGCTTGGGCTTGCACCGTTGCGGCTTGAGCTTGAGTAGTCATGGTTGGAGCCATTTGAGCAAGAATAGCCCTCATCTGAGCCTCTTCCATAGGTGGAGGATCAACGGGAACCTGATCATCAACAGCAATCTCTTCAAAAGGAGGAACTGGATCACCACGGGGAGAGATTCCCGCAGCAGCAATCTCCTCCTCAAGTCTTCTGGCTGCATTCCTTCTAGTATTCTTTTCCTATAACCAAAACACAAGGTTTAGGCAAATACATATACGACGTACATTCTAGAGGCACGATATGAATTTCCAACAATGAGAGTGATTCCTAAGCATCAAATAAGTTCCTATTCATAAGTGTGGCGCACTTCACAATTATGAATACAAACCTATATAACGTTGTTGAGAGAGACGTTAACATCAAGGATATTCAACCTCATGCTCTGATACCAAGTTTGTCATATCCGGGTTTACCCCCTAGATGTAACCGGCGTCGTCGTCCTCTTTGAGGACTAAGACAAGCTTCTTAGCCTCGTCATAGCATTCATCGATTAAAAATGTGAAGGAATTTAAAACTTTTTATCTGTAAGTACTCAAAGGTTTACATAGACCTCTACATACACATAATCGTATTTATATCAAGTATACATAGACTTGTTCGTATACGAAGATTACATAGTCTTCTACTTATATTTCACCCATTTATATAGTAAAGAATAATAGTCATAAAAGCCGTCTAATCTCATAAACCATCTATCAAAGACAATAAATCTTGGGCATAGACCTACATCAATACAAGAAGCCACTTATAGGCTATATACAACATTGTCGCAAATGAGTAATAGAGTCAATACAGAATTAGAGTAACTAAGAACATAAGAGTAAGATATCGGCAACGCCCTCGGGAGAGTGAGGACCTACCACTTGGATGGTAAGATATCCAAGTCTTCCTTTCCAGCAATTTGGAGCAAGTTCAACGACCCGAACCTAAAATATTTGGGAAAAAGGGAAAGAAATGGGGTTAGTACTCCACATGTACTAAGTATGGAACCATGTATACAATTATCAATCAAATATACTTAGAAAGGGATGTTTAATTCAAATCATTATGAAACATATACAAGTGAATCATAGGCAAAGCAAATCATATTAACTATAACCTTCATAAAGTCACAAGTGCAATGATCTAGTACATTCCCATGACTCTTACTTAATCAAGTAACCTACCAAGACTACAATTAGCAATTAACCTTACCTAACATACTCTCTCATTTCGTGAAAACATTCTGCTTCAACCAAAGCAACAACCTTATACTCATAAGCATGTTATTCAATGTACAAAGTTATTTACATTACATCACTACTTTACATACATAACATTTGACCTCTCAAAGCTCCCATCAAGGCAAAATAGTGCAAGGCTTAAGTAGAGTCCCATACCCCTACCTAAGCTATAGCCAAACCCTTTCAAGTTACTTCGATTAGTCTATATCTTATTCATTCATTGTAGTTTAGGGAAACCTTGCCTTAACCGACATAGACCACATGAGCAAATGTGGAATCCGGTGTCATGAAACCTTACACCGATGGAAGGTGGTCTACTGGCCAAAGTAGAACCTAACATAAACGTAGCTATCTAGGTGGATCCACTAGCTAATATCCTATGGTGGAAACATAGTTCAAGAACTAAGAGGTAGATATCCCTATTCATACCATTAGGTAAAGTGGGCCGCTCCTCATGGGAATCCCTTAAATGACATGTCCCATAAACAAGGGAGTTAACATCACATGGGCAACTTTAGGATGATTCTTTCCTTCTATGGATAAGTCATCACCTCCCATTGTCAAGTACGCTCGGTGCTAAGTTAAGTCCCCATTTAGAGAAGTCTTTAATACTTTATTAATCTTCTCAATTAGTTTAGATAATAGGGTCAAACCCTTGTATATTCATCATCATAGCTCAATAAGAATTGTATGAGAAATAATCCTTTCATTAACAATTCACATAGGTGAAGTTAGCCCTTACACATCTCATCACAATAGGGCACATCTTTACATAACAACTTCCCTATATCATGTATTCTTAGGCAGCCTCACAACCAACCTAAACATTTCAATTCAATCATCATACCAACCTATCACCTTAAGCTAGGTATACTTCAACACACATTATCACTTGATGACAATTAATAACCATTTGAAGCAAGGATTAGGATAGTGAAGACTTACCAACACTTCTCCGTAGTTCACCAATAAAAGGGCGTTACCATCAACCCATAGACTAACCCAATTTGGGTCATCACATCAATGTAATTCAATAGTCAAAATAAGAACTAATTTAAGAGAAGCACTATACCATAATGCAATACTACATCAAAGCTTGATAACATGATATCAAAGTCTATCTTCTTACCCTAGATTCGATTCTCAAGAAATAGGCAAGAAGAACTTCAATTCACGACAATAGATTCATGATCGATGCAATAACAATCATTAAAGATGATTTAAACAAGAACTAGATCAATTACTTCAATCCAACCCAAAAATTCATATCAATCTCATACCTAGGGTTAAGGGTTAGTGGTCATCACCCACAATCTAGATCAAACTACATTAATTCATCATGATCAAGTTGCAATACATGATAATCTATTCATTATAACTCAAATAATACCTAAAAAACTCAATTCATATACTCAAATTCAAAATTGGATGAAACCCATATGAAACTCAACTTTTTAGAAAATCTTTGAAGGAGCCCTTTGAGGAAAGAAGTCTCAAAGGTGAATTAGATCCCATTCCTTTAGGTTTGACAACGTTTTGATGGTGATTTCGTGCTAAAACCAGTCCCCAATGATCTTCCCAAGCTATTCTCCAATGGAGTCTTCCAATAGAAAGAGAAAGTACAGAGAAGGAAGAGAGTTTTGTTTGGAGAATTGTCATTAGGTTAATGAAGGTTGGGGTATTTATAGTAGGGTCTTAAGTCACTTAATTAGTCTTCCCTTAATCCCCTAATTACCCCTAAGAAACTTAATAAAATAATTAACTAAAACTTAAATCACTGAAAACACTACAGGCCCTCCCCGGCGGCTCACCGACGACGCGCCGTCGTGGGCGTGACGGACAGGCCCTCCTCCGTCCTGCACGTCCGTCGCGCTAGTCAGAGACTGTGCAGGCGGAGGATTTCTTCCCAGTAGCTAAGTCTGGCACAACAGTGGCCTCGATGCCCCGTCGCGCCTGTGACGACCCGTCATGGGGTCCGTCGTGGCCTACTGTCTCAAGGGTCCTCCTCGAGGGCCCTTAGTTGATCCTCGGGGAGTCGTACCCTGAATTTTCCAACATGAAACCATCCGACACTATGTGTTACACCTATTGTTACAAACTTTTTCTAAATTCCAACTCTTTAACTTTATGAAACTAAAAGGACACTCTAGCCCTCTTATGAACCAACTTACCGGACGTTATGGACGTTTTGGTTCCAAAGCACTTCAATGACTCCATCTACGCCTAATTTGGATAGAAACAATGGTTTAGACCTTAAGGAGCCTATTTAAGTCTTATCACATGACTTTGGGATTTCAGAAATGTTACAACTGGCATTCCGCTTATACTTTCCCCAATTGGGACCCTCTTCCTTTCTTTTTATTTTGTTCTCGTGATGCTGTGCCTTTGCACCTCTCACAATTGCTCCAATTCTATTCAAACACCCATTATAGAGAGTCGGCATATGCATGGACGTAACGGATAGTTTTACTACCGCAAAACCATGAGCCTCTCACATAGAATCCCTTTCAAAGTCTGTGTCAACCCAACTCTTAGAATTCCTAGTTAGTTCATACATGTTGGATAATCCCTAGGTGGTTTGACCGTTGGTATCAATACCACATAATTAGTAGCCACCCTATCATTTAAAGGCCCACAACACCCATTAGACAAATTGCATAATTATGTGTCAATGTGGTCATGATAGTTTAATCATGTCAAATTAAGCCAAAATAGAGTTTAAAATTTTTACTCTAACTTAACTCTAAATTGGCAAAATAGTCTTGAGTTAATCATTGTGCATCGTTTATGTCTCGTCTTAGCCTGCCTCTGTCTCAACGAGGTTCCTTGCAGTTTAGGTCGTTCATAAACCATTGTGTTTGTCCTTGTGTTATATATTATGTTACTAACTTCTTCTCTTTTTTTCTGTTTTTTAAATTGTTTTCCCCCTCCCTAAGGTTGATTCGTGCTTATCACTCCTGATCTGAAGGGCCTGCTATTTCGTCTCATTGGTTTAATCATTGGGATAGGGTTTTATGGAGAATAACAACAGTATTAGTGATGCGATTGGGACTACTGCTAAAAAAGAGTGTTTAGAAAATTCAAGGGATATACACCTGAAAACAATGAGGTGATATCAAAGTTGAAACAAAAGATTTTAGAAATGCAAGAACAATTATCTCTGGCTCGCAATTCGAATGTGTTACTCTCTGAGGTCAACACCATCGTCAGACCTCAAGCCATGCTCACAAATCTTCCTCCTTTATCTCACATCCTCAAACTACCTCAAATAACCTGCCTTTTCAAAACAACCAACATCCACATTATACCCATCCACCACCATACAAACATGATACATCCAACAAAAGTTATTTAGCTCCACGAAATGCCTCATATTCTCATACCACTTCACATGCTCGCGATATACCTCAAAATTCCATTGCAAATGCTTCTTATATTCCTACTTTGGAAACACACAAATTGAATCCTATTTATGTCGATTCTCCTATCCATCACCATTATAAATATGAGCTTTCTCAAAAGGATGAATGGATATAAGCTATGACAGAAAAGTTGGAGAAGTTGAACGTTCGAATACAACAAGTTGAGGACAAGAAGGAGATAGAAGGGCTGAGTTTTGAGGACTTATGCATACATTCTGATGTCGAATTACCTGAAGGGTACAAACACCTAAGTTTGAAATCATCAACGGAATTGGAGATCATAACGCACATCTAAAAATGTATTGTTAAAAGCTGGTGGGAGTCGGCAAAAATGAACAAATTCGCATGAAGTTGTTCGTTATGAGCCTTACTGGAGAGGCTTTATCATAGTATATCAATCAAGATTCAAATAAATGGTTGAAGTGGACTGATATGGCCATCGATTTTATGAAAAGGTTTGAATTTAATGTTGAGAATGCACCTGATTGGTTTTACATTCAAAATTTAAAAAGGAAACCTACAGAATAATTTCGAGAATATGCTATAAGGTGGAGGTCTAAAGCTGCTAGGGTCCGACCCCCAATGGATGAATCACATATGAAAGAACTTTATATGCGCGCCCAAGAACCACAATATTATGTGAGGATGATGCTCATAGAGGATCGTAATTTTGCCGACATCGTCAAGCTAGGTGTGAAGATCGAAGAAGGTTTAAAAGATTGCACAATAACATATTTGAAGGCTCCACAAGCTAACAGTAAGACTTCTCAATTTTATGGGATCAGTGAAAACAAAGAGGAGAGAGAAGTGAATGTGGTTATGACAACACATGAGTCAAAATATCCTCTGATTTACCAAACACATCCGCGTCCACTCCGTTACCGAGTACCTCCATATCTTCAAAATACTTCACCTATATGTCAAAAGACACATATCTTTAAAAGGCAACCAACACGTCGACGACCCTCTCAATTCGTAAAATTCCAAGCTAAGCGTGAGAAAAATCCACCAAAGCAGTATACCCCTTTGGCTGAGCCAATAGTCCAATTGTATGAGAGACTTAGAGTTGATGGCTATATTACTACTATTCCTAAAATTGTGATGAGTACACACGCAAAAAGGCTTGATCATACTAAAATATGTGTCTGTCATTCGGGGATGAAAGGGCATACTATCGATGAATGTCGGGCTTTGAAAGATCAAATTCAAACGTTGATTGATACAAAAGTGATACATATGGAAGATCCATAGGCATGACTCACAGTTCATCGACATTAATAAAGATGGTTCAATGTTGTTTCTTCATCTCAATATTTTCAAGCATCAAATTTGCTCGATACTCTATTAATTTTGCAAGGATGATATGTACTTGGAGCAAGATGATATTTCTTTTATAATATTCCTTATGTATTGGAACTACGTCAGACCTGATTCCCATTTCAGAGGAGATACGTAGGCACTCTTATAGGGGTTTGGTCTTATCATAATAAATACTTTCATTTTTCCCTTTGCTCGTGTAACTGGGGTACAATTTTTGAGAGGGTCTAAAAAATTCCATCAAAAAGCATTGTCCTTGCAAATCTCGATACTGGGGAAGAGTTTTTTAGAGGGGCTCAAAAATTCCTTCAAAAGCATTTCTTCTCAACAACTAGGCAGAAATATTTGAGAGATCCTCAAAAATTCCAACAAGAGTTTGATCCAAAGACATCCAAATGGAGTTCAAGTTCAAGGGCTACAAAATTATTATTGTGTCAAAAGGCAAGAGATGAATCAAGGCACGAACCAATCTTTCCCTTTGAAAACTTATAATTTTTCTTTGAGTGCAGGAATTACATGTATAAGTCTCTCAAGACTATCACTATCCTCTGAATATTGCACTCTCAGTGCCCGAGGACTAATCATGGTTCTTTGGAAGTTGGGTGATCAAACTCCGCCATTTAAGAAGTTACTCAAGGCTAAGAATGGATCTTTGGAAGTTTATTGGTCAAACCTCTACCATTCAAGAAGTACCCGAGGCTAAGCATGGTTCTTCGAAAGTTGAATGATCAAGCTCCACCATTCAAGAAGATACCCAAGGCTAAGCAAGGATCTTTGGAAGTGGATTGGTCAAACTCTACCATTCAAGAAGTGCGTGAGACTAAGTGTTATTCTAAGGAAGTTGTTTGGTTGAACTCTACCATTCAAGAAGCTACCCAAGACAAAGGGTGGTTCTTTGGCAGTTGATTGGTTAAACTCAACCTTTCAAGAATTTACCCAAGGCTGAGCATGGATCTTTGGAAGTTGATTGGTCAAACTCTACCATTGAAGAAGATACCCAAGACTAAGCGTCGTTCTTTGGAAGTTGATTGGTTAAACTCCACCGTTCAAGAAGTTACCCAAGGCCAAGCGTGGATCTATCGAAGTTGATTGTTACCCTCGGCTAAGCATGGTTAAATGCGATTTATGCACTATTTTTCTGGATCGCATGGGCTAAACATCGTCCTCTCAAGCAATTACGATTCTTATCTCCTTTCGTCATTTTTTTTAAAACTCGTATTTTATCATGTAGGGCATACTTTTGTATTTTATAAACTAATATTTAATCTATTCCTACTAGAGTTTACAGGTGTGATCAATCTCCCCATCAGTCCCAATTATCGTGCTAACATCTATCGCAACGAAGGCCCTATCAATTCGTTATTCATATCGCTCTTTTTTTTATTCGAACCTTGCTCAAAGGCTGAAAACCTTGCTCTATCATGTTCTTATCGCTTCTCTGTCATGCTCTTCTCGCTTCTCTATCATTCTCTTCTCGATTATCCAATCTTATCTATTCAAGCCGATATCGTGCCCTTTCGAATACCTTACCGCTCTTTCAATTTTTAAGAGTTTCGTTTGCTATTGAATCTAGAACTACACACGACCTGATTCTCGTATGACCAGAGATATGTAGGCATCTTAACACCCAAGTCTCGGTCGTACCCTTTTTCAATGCTACATCGTTCCAATTGATCCCACCTGCATCTCTCGTTGGTCGGACAAAATCGGCTACTAAGTCAACGTTGGTTGCCCGACAATTCATCCTTCATTCTCAAGAAACCAAGGGGCAGCTGTTAACACCCAATTTTGACCGACTTTTAATCATTTTTAGGAATGCTATTCGATTAAATAATGATTTTCAATTATATAAAAATATTTTAATATATGTAGTATTTTAATTAAATAGTAATTCCTAAATTCTCCTCATAATCATTTAAATTGTAGCCCATTTTATTCTAATTTTGTTCAATTCTAGCCTATCCAATTTCATTTTTATTTCAATTATAACCATCTTTAATTTGCAATTCTAGCCAATCTTATTGCAATTTTAGCCATTCCATATCTTTTCCAATCTAATTTCAAGACTTCATCTATTAATCTCATCCATCCGTTTAAATAATTAAATTCTAATTGAATCCTAACGCTCCATCTCTATCTAATCTAATAGTTGAGATCACTTTTCGTATCTCTTTCTTTAACACCAAAAGACCCCAAAACCTAAAATTCTAATTCATTCTTCACCCCTCTCTCCAAGCCGCCAACCCGTTCTCTCTTTCTCTCCCCATTCTTTCCGGCGAAGAGCCACCCTCGCCAGCGAAGCCAGCATACGCTAGCGGCCATTATTTCTCTCCTCTTCTACCTCTCTTTTCCTTCATTTTCTCGGCAAAACTGGTTCCGAACAAT